>ML099820.1:0-111921 GCA_003697995.1 Taxidea taxus jeffersonii | reverse complement strand
AGAGTGATAGAATTGTTGAATCATTATATTGTACAGCTGAAATCAGTATAAATAACACTGTATGTTAACTATAAGGGAATCAGAAAAAAAAAACAGCAAAAACACCACTTACCAAATTGTTCGAAATTAATTACTAATTTGTTTGAAAGTAAGATCTTCTTATGGTTTGGTAAGGGGAAAGTGAACACAATTACTGAGACACTAAGTGATCTGTGAACAGAGGAACTTGGGGAACTTCAGTGAACTGATTACAACATGTATTTATTTTGTGGGTAGAAGGTAGAAAGAGGGACAGTCCAATATCTGAGCTGGCAAGCATTGCACCATCTGAATGGGCACATGAAAGGGAAGAAAGTGTTGCAGAACAGAAATGGAGCAGTCCTAAAGGACAACTAGAGACCCAAATCACCCATGAGTACATTAGATTTCAAGCTCGATGAGGAAAGACAGAGACCATGTTAATTTAATTCTCTTGTGGTTTTTCAGTTTCTAGCAGATTTTCTGGCAGAACAAACATTTTCTGAAGGAAGAATGAGTGGAATCTTTTTTTCCAGCATTATCTCAATAGGTCAATTTGGTCAGCTGGCAAATAAAGTTGTTAACTGTTCTCCTTGTCTCTAGCAATCTAAAATGGAAATATCCCATTTGATTATATCACAGCTCACAAGCACCGCTCTCTTAGCCAACAATGAGTGCCTCCTAGGACTTAGGGACACCTTTACCCTGATACCACTTCCCACCTAAGCTGGGGATACCTAAACAACTCTGTTGGGAACTAAATTTAATATAGGCTCAAGACCACTGATGAATTCGGAACACTGTTGTTGGGGACATTGACATTGATTCATTGTTTTTTGACCTTTTTTGCCTTGATTAACTTAAGTATAATTAGGAGTTCTTACCACAGCCTTTACTTGCTAACCCATTGGTCTGTAGCTTGTTTCTGATCCCTGGTGATCTGAGAAGCCACATTTTTTTTCATACTTGAGAAATACAAAGGGATAGAAGCAAACTTCTTCAATGCAATATAGGATATTTAAGAGAATGCTATACAACATATCAGACATATGGCAGAACAGTTGAGGTGTTTCCTTTAAAATCAGGAACAAGATAGCATGACTCACTATCAGTATTTCTATTTATCCTGGGCCAGAGGTTCTAGCAGTGTGAAAAATAATAAAAGGAATCACAAAGTGTAAGTTTTGGTAAGCTCAAAACAATAAGTTATTATATACACATGATAAAATGGTCTATATAGAAAACTAGAAAAAGTATTCACAGATAAATTCTCAGCACCGTCTTAGAAAAGTAAAGTTGCTGGATGTAATATTAAGACGTTAAAGTTCATCTCTATAGGCCAATATCCAAAAAACTAGAAAATACAATTTAAAATCAAACAACTTACCAGAGAAATTTTTAGAAGTCAGTTTCCATTTTCTGCTTCTAGCATGATGAAGTAACAGGTACTGGTCCTAAAACAATGAGAAAACTGGGCAATTGAAAAAAAAAGATTTTATTTATTTATTTGTCAGAGAGAGAGAGAGAGAGAGAGAGAGAGAGAGAGAGCATGAGCAGGGACACAAGCAGGGGGAGTAGGAGAGGGAGAAGCTGGCTTCCCATGGAGCAGGGAGCCTGATGTGGGGCTCAATCCCAGGACCCTGAGACCATGACCCAAGTCAAAGGCAGATGCTTAACCGACTGAGGCACCCAGAAGTCCTTGCGCAATGTTTTTAAAAACTGTCTACAAAGATTAGACAATAAAAAGTGAATGACTTTTACCCTGGAGAGAAGTGAAAACAGTGAGATGAGCTTTATAATCATTTTGTCTCTCTTTCTGGACCAAAAGAAGAAGGAATGGAAAGCTAAGCAGAGAATAAACATTTTTAATGATTTGAGAAGACAGATATTGGGAAGGCTGAGGTCCTTGAAATCTGTGAACAAAAGGGACCTATCCAAAGAAAGTGTTGTAGAATATTTGTAGGCGATTCCTTGAATCTGTTGCACAATATTAAGACACCCACAAAGAAGATGAAAATTCATGGTGAAATAAAATAGCTCTGAGACAAACAATTCTCAGAGCTTTCCCAGGGAGGTGAAATAGTCAAATTCTCAGCAGCTAGTGTGAAATTTTCTGTGCATCTAAATAATTCAGTTGAGAATTCCACAAGTGTCATACCTTTGAAATAGGACTACATAAGTCCTAGAGTAAACACCATCCTAAACTCATGCCACAGAGCTAAAACTGGCTTCAAAAGAATCAAGCCGATCCAAGAGTACACTTAATGCCAGTCATAACACAATCCAACACTGGCTAAAGCAAGATAACAAATTTCCAGTACTTGGCAATGTAAACTTCACACTGTTGAAGCATCCAGTTCCTATTAATAGAAATGCAAAGAGGCAGGAAAGTGTGACCTATAACTTGAATGGAAATAAGTCAATAGGAACAGACCCAGAAATTAGAGAGATGGTAGAATTTGCAGACAAACATTTTAAACAGATGTTATACATATGCCCAAGGAATTCCAGAAACACATGAAAATGAGAAGAGAAACAAGTATTACAAAAAAAAAATCAAATGAATATTCTAGTGCTGAGCAATAATTTACTGTTGAGAACGAAAGCTTTACTGGAAGAGAAAAACAGTGGGTTAAGTACTGAAGAATAAAGGATAGGCTCTTTAAGATGTAGAAATAGAAACTGTCCAAACTGAGCTACAGTGAGAGAAAATAATGAATAAAGTTAGCAGACCATCAGGGAATCTGGCTAACATATGAATAATTGTATTATCAGAAGGGAAGGAAGGCAAAAAAAATTAGAAAATAATGGCTGATATTTTCCAATGTTGAGCAGAAGTATAAACACAGATCCAAGAATTTCAGCAAACTTCAAGCAGGAAAAAAACACCACCACCAAAGCACAGTGTGATCTAGTAGATGAAAACCACGAACAAAGAAAAAAATCATTCAATCAACCAAAAGAAAGATGAATACACAAAGAGAAAGAATTCTTTTTTAAAATTTATTCATTTATTTTAGAGAGAGAGCACAAACAGGATGGCAGAGGCAGAAGGAGAGAGAAAACTCTCAAGCAGAATTCTCACTGAGTGCAGGACTCCATGTGGCGTTCGATCTCATGACCCTGACCTGAGATCACCACCTAAGCCGGAACCAAGAGTCAGAGCAGATGCTCAACCAACTGCGCCACCCAGGTACCCCAAGAAAAAATTCTTTATAAAAGATGGCAGATATTTGGTCCGAAAAAAATGCTGCCAGAAGATAGTGAGCTTTCAGTAAGTGCTGAAAGAAACAAGAAAATCTTAGCCTGGAATTTTATACCAGTGAAAACATTCTTCAAAAAAAGAAGGCACAATGAAAACACAAAATCAGTCAAATAAAAGCTGTGAGTGGTCATGCATTACAAAAACTTGCTCAAGGACATTCTTCAGATTGAAGGAAAAATGATATCAGTCACAATTTAAAATTATATGAAAGAATCTAGAGCAATAAATATGAAGAATATGTGGGTGAATAAAAGAGTTAGATTTATCATTAACTTACCACATGAGACAACAAATAAACCACATGAGTATATTAAAATTTGTTCTCCAAATACTGGACACTAGGTAATGATGGACATTGATCTCCAAGAATCAGAGAAGAAATACTCTGTTCCTTAATGTTGCTCACGTACTGCCTAGAACACATCCCCAGGCCACAGAGAACAGGATGGGGGACTCGGGTGAAGCACAGCAGTCTCCCTGAGTTGAAGAGATGGAGCTAGTAGTTTGGGGAGGCCAAGACAGCTAGAATTCAGAGGGACAAGTAGTGAAGAAGAGAGAACTGCACAAAGATCTCGGTATCTGCAAAGCAATCTCCTGGAGTTTTGTTGTTATTTTTTAAGATTTTTATTTGTTGACTTGAGAGAAAGAGAGGGTGAGTGGGGTGGGGAGGAGCAAAGGGAAAGGGAGACCAACACAGGGCTGGATCCCAGGACCCTGAGATCATGACCTGAGCCAAAGGCAGATGTTTAACCCACTGAGCCACCCAGGTGCCCCCTCCTAGAATATTTAGCTAAATGTTGATCATTGCATATGTGTGAGGTTACAGAAAGAATCATCCAAAAGAATTACAGAAAAAAAATCTCAAAACTTACATAAGGCTAGGCATAAAGCCCATTCCCACCATCCAGAGTGAACAGTCTCAATCTCATAATTCAGAGCACTGGGTGGAGTTCTCAGAAGTTTTTTTGTTTGTTTCTGTTTTTGTTCTTACCTCAGGAACAGGAAGAAATAATGTTAGACTAAACACTGGTTTGATGTCACCTAACAACAATAAAAACAATGCCCAAAGGGATCAAACTTTTTCCATGTAACATAAATATGCCCCAGAATGAAGCTCAAGAATATTTTTAGAAATGTCACCATATCCATCATCAAACAAGATGAAATTCACAATGGCTATTATCCAGTCAGAATTAACAGGCATGCAATGAATAAGGAACATAGTAATGTAACAATGATGAATATTTATCAATCATAAATGACCCCAAATTGGCATTATAGATTAAGTAGACAAAAGCATTAAAACAGTTTTTAGTATAGTTTCCGTATTTTCAAGAAGCTACAGAAAAATTGAATATATTATATAGATACATGGAAAATATAAATAGACCCTAATAAAATTTCTAGAGAGAAAATATCAATGTCTAAGATAAAAAATAGTCTGAATGTTATTAAAAGCAGAGCAAACAGTGCAGAATAAATGATTAGTGAATGCAAATATTATAATAGAAACTATCTGAAATGAAGCAGAGGGAAAAGATGAATAGGGCATATGTGCCCTATTCCAAAATCCAAGCTGCCAATATATATGGAATTGGAGTCCCTGAAGGAGAGGAGAAAGTGGGGGAATAAAAAGAATATTTGAATTAATGGCTCCAATGTTGATGCAAATAATCAACATACAGTTTCCGGAAGTTAATGAACTCTAAGCACAAGACACATGAAGAAATTGACCCTAAGTTATGCTGTGATCAAATCATGTAAGCCCATCAATAAAGAGAAAATATTAAAAGCATTTAGAGGAAAAAGCATGCTTATTATATGCTCCAGAAAAAAGATAAGGATAATGGTAGATTTCTTATTGAAAATAATATAAGCTATAACACAGTGGAGCATGAATTCTTTACTCAGTGAAAATTTCTTTCAGAAATGAAGATGGAAATAAATACAAATAAAAATAATGAAGGTGAAGAAAGCAGAGAGGGAGGAGACTTCCAGTATGACTGAATGATGATCTTGGTAATTCCTGTCCTGGAAAAGCAGCACTAAAAATGGACAAAATTATTTTTTTAAAAACAGCTACCTTTTAAAGACTATGGAAATTTGTCAAAGACATTAAACAACGTAAGAAGCATTTGAGAAAACATACTGAGTCTTAGCAAGAACAGTGAAAATCCATGGTGTTTTAACCTGGGGTTGCTCCCAACACAAATAACCCTTTTGACTCCATAATGAAGAAATACCACCAGGGTAGTAGGAGGGGCTAAGATTATTTGGAGCAGAGTGCAAAATATTCCACATACAGCAATGTTGTTTTTCAGCTGAGGCCCCAGACACCATGGAGCAAAGAAAAAAAAAAAATCCCCACTTTCCCCCTGTTTGAATTCCTGATCTGTGAAATCCATGAGTCACAATCAATGGTTGCTTTACATCATAAGTGTTGGGCTAATTTGTCACACAGCCATACTAACTGAAGATATCTGTTACATGAAAACCTCCATAAAAGGGAAACCTAAAGTGGCAGTGTTTTGAGATCCGGATGTTAGGCCAAAGTTGGAAAAGCCTTAAAGCTATCAGAAGAAGCATGAAGGCCATCATAAAATGTGTCATTTAAGGCTTAAACGAAAGTGATGAACTTCTTATTGGAACATGGAGGAAAGGAAAACCTTGTTCTGCGGTGGTGGTAAGTTTAGACACAATGTAACCCGCAGGTATCTGGAAAAGAGAAACTATATATGATAAATTGAATGATGCAACTAAGGAGATTTGAAGTAGGGTATCAAAGGGGCCATCTAACATCTTCTTGTTGCTTATAGAAAAATGTTAGAGACATAACTCAAAGGAGGAACTGTGAAATACAAAGAAAGGTTCAAAAACTATAACTTGCAGGCTTTCCAAGATTCTAGATTTAAAGAAGGGTTTCAGAGAAAGGAGAAAATGCATAGTAAGATTATAAGATCCCTTGTAAGACTAGAGAAAAATCTAACATGGTACCTCCAAGAATCATTTAGTTGAACAAAAGCTCCCTTAAAGATCTTTATGAACTTGTCTCACAGATCTTCTCAATTTAACAATGGAATTTGCAACATCTGAAGAGCATTCAGTATTCCTCAAGAGTTGTATGGGATGCCCAAATAAACCAGGGCTAAACTCAAAGAGATTTATGAGTGTGGCTTTTGTTAATGGAGAAGATTATGTTTTGATTCAGAAGAAAAATCACTATGTTTTTGAAAGACTTACAATGGCTTGAACTATGAAATTAAAGAGATTTTTGTAACCTCAACTTTTTTTAAAAAAAGATTTTATTTAGTTATTTGACAGAGAGAGAGAGCATAAGCAGGCACAGCAGCAGGCAGAGGGAGAGGGAGAAGCAGCCTTCCCACCAAGCAAACAGCCTGACGTGGGGCTCGATCCCAGAACCCTGGGATCATGACCTGAGCCAAAGGCAGACACTTTACTGACTGAGCCACCCAGGGGCCCTTGTAGCCTCAACTTTTTATGAGTAGGACGCATGGTAAGAAAAAAGAAAAGTCAGCTATAAACACATCCCACTTTTTACTGAGAAGGAAAGATGAACAAAATCATAGAATCAAAAGCATTGATGAGTCATTCCCAGGCCAAAGGACTGAGCCCTCACCAAGGAACTAGCAACATGTAGCAGACTGGATCTCTGAATTGCTGTGGACCTTTGACTCCAACATGCCTCGTGCTTGTCTCCCTTTGCATAGGAGTATCTATGCCTGTCAAACATTTCATGTTGGTGTGTGTATGTTTGCATGTGGGGGTGAGTGACAGATAGCATCTCTTCAGTTCAGAGGATTTTCAGATCAAGAGGAGCTATACTTGACCACATGGACACGAGGTCCGACAGCTCAGCTGAGCAGCCTCATCCAGCAGAGTACAGATCTACATGATGTCCTGGGTTTTGAGATTGAACCTGTCACTTAATGGGATGAGAATCTGGGGGTTTTGGAAGAGACACATGTGAATTTTGTATGTAAGAAGAATGTGAATTGTTTTGGCCAGAGGAAAGACCGTGGTAGATGGTAGATCCATGACAAATATATGCCACATATATGTGACAATGTGAGTAACATCTCCTCCCTCTGAGAGCTGAGGTTTCTGTCCTCTCTCTGTTGATTCTGGGTAGAGAATTGTAACTTCTCTGATCAACACAGTGTAGTAGAAATAATGTTATATGATTTCTGGGTAGGTCATAAAAAGGATATAGTTTAGATCTGTCCATCTTTTACCTTGAGATAGCCGCCCTTGAAACCCAGACACCATGTTCTGAGGAACTCCAGGTCACATGGAGATGCCATATGTAGGCTTACCAATGGGAAATCCAAACTAAGGTCTCAATGGACAGTCAGCATAAATTTATACATTAGTGTCTTCAGATTATAATACTCAGGTTTTGGGTCTGCCAACCGGGGGCCTAGCATCATGAAGTAAAGACAAGAAATCTCTATTAAGCCAGGTATTGATTCCTGTCCCACAGAATATGTGAGTGAACAATTTTGGGATACATTTTTATCTAGCCTTAATCAAATAAACAGATTTTCTTGGCATGAGCAAAAAATTGGTCACAAAAAGCACAAACTATAAAAGAAAAAAGTGAACAAATTTGACTTCCTCAAAATTATACTTTTATATCTTTAAAAAGTTGCCATTAGGAAAGTGATGAAGGCAAGGCAGGGGCACCTGGGTGGCTCAGTCGGTTAAGCGTCAGCCTTCTGCTCAGTCATGATCCCAGGGTCCTGGGACTGAGTCCCACGTCCGGCTCTCTGCTCAGTGGAGAGCCTACTTCTCCCTCTCCCTCTGCCTGCTGCTCTACCTGCTTGTGCTCTCTCTCTATAGTAAATAAATTAAAAAAATGAAAAGGCAAGCCACTGAATAAGAAAATACATTTGAATACATATATCTTAAGTAGAACATTTTAACCAAAATATAGAAAGAACACTTACAATTCTTTATTAAGAAGACAACTCACTAAAAAAGAAAAGACAACTCACGAATACAATGGACAAAATAGTTGAACAATTAAAAAATTATATAGATAGTAAAATATAATAAATATATAAAGATATTTTTAAAAATATAAAAAATAGTTAATATAAACATGTAGTAAGGACACAATCAATATCACCTACTCCTAGAGAACATGCAAATTAAAGCCACAATGAAAAATGAATACACAGCCACAGAATGATTAACATTTCAGAGGCCCCAAATTACATATTTGGCAAGTATTTGCAACAACTGGAACTCTCCCGTGCTTTGTGTTGCTGGCGGAAGTTTAAAATGCTCTACAGGGGTCGGGGCCTTTGTCTTTCTCTCCCTGCAGGTGGGGGAACTGCCCAACGGACCTAGCTGGTGTTAGCCTGGTATGAGGTTCCTGGCCCCTGGGGGGCTTGCTCAGGTCAATTTTTCCATAACTTTATGGAGAGAAGGGACTTCGAGGTGTGGCTTGGTAACATTTCTGTTACATTTCTTTCTCGGAGGGAGTGGCAAAAAAAATGAAACTCTAGGGGTGCCTGGTTGGCTCAGTGGGTTAAACCTCTGCCTTCGGCTCAGGTCATGGTCCCAGGGTCCTGGGACCAAGCCCCACATTGGGCTTTCTGCTCAGCAGGGAGCCTGCTTCCCCCTCTCTCTCTGCCTGCCTCTCTGCCTACTTGTGATCTCTCTCTCTGTGTTAAAGAAATTTTAAAAAATCTTTAAAAAAATGAAACTCTGGATCACTAGATTAGCCTGAGTGGGGCAGTCCAGCCCAGGCATCTATCTCTCCAATTGCTTGGGAGACTTCCTTAAACTCCTTCTCCTGGAGCTCAGTTTTTATTTGTTAAAATGGCTAGGTCCTCAGTCTGCATGTAAAATTTTGGGTTGGCACATAATGATTCTGTTCAGGATGCCTTGCCCTGGAGGAAGGTTTGTTTGAAAGCCTATTTGAGAATGAAGCAACTGGAACCTTGAAGGCTTTGAGCCCTCATCATTAATGGGACACACTGCCAGAGGGTATGTACTTGACCACAAAGATGGCTTTCTCTGCACAGGGTCAGGCGACTTGTCTGCAAAGCGGTGGGAAGTGAGCACAAGCCAGTGCATTTATGGAATCCAGACCCGCAGCTGGGCAGCAGTGAAGTGTGATGAACAGAAGCTTGGGACGGGCTCCTTTGAGACCACTGTGGCCTGTTGGGACTGGAGCTCTGGAAGCCAGGACCCAGCACTTCCAGGGTCACCAGGGAGCAGTGTTTAGCGTTGACTACAAAGATGAACTGGATATCTTGGTGAGTGGCTCTGAAGATTTCACTGGGAAAATACGGGCTTAATCTGCTGGGATGAGCCTGAACACATGCACCGATGCATGGAATGGGTCACTAAGGTGATTATGCAAGAGTGTCAAGTCAGATCTCTTTTGCACAGCCCTGGAGACTACATTCTCTGCAGCATGGACAACTATGAGATCAAGATTTGGCCAGCTGGGAGAGAAATCAACTGCAAGTGCTTAAAGATGTTGTTTGTCACTGAGGCTAGAAGTATCTGCCTAGACTTCAGTATGATGGCATATACATTGTAGTTTGGCACTGTGGGACTCAGTTGGTTGTGATATTCTCAGGGTCAGTGGACTCCTGAGATAGCAAACATGGCCTTGCGTGGCTTTGGAGATATATTTGTCCCATTGTTTGACAACCGTTCCCTGTATATCATAGACTTGGGGACAGAGAACCTGATGAGCCACTGGCCTCTGCCAGAGTACAGGAAGTCAAGGAGAGGCTTCCTGGTGGACAAAGTGTCCTGGGTCAGTGGATTGTATGGGCACCATGACACGGGCTTGGGCTTTGCCACCAGAGTGCTTGACCACAGGATTTATCTGATGTTGTGGAAGGAGCTTAGCCCACGTCACCAGCTGACCACCGCTAACTAAGTTTGGGTGTGGGGGCTGAGGGTGTTCAGTGCCACCTCTATGGCAGTGGACAGCATGAACCAAAGTTCTTACCTAATAGTATCATCATGGTGCAGCACACGATCCTTTATCTGTGTTTGCCAGGGGGCCAGGGCTCAGGGCAGGGAGGGCTCGTTTTCTTGACATACCGCACAACATGCTAACAGGGTACACCATTGACTTCATTTGTACTGACTTCTGTTGGCCAGTATAGGAGGATGCCTTTTGGATTCATCTTTCTTGAATGTTAGTTTGAAGTAAAGAAAGTTCTATAGTTCATTAACCTGCTTGTTGGTTGCCCATAAAACACATTCTGCCTAAAAAATAACAAAAAATAAAATAAATAAAATACTACTACCAGTTTGGATATCATTTTAGCTATTTCTTATTAAGTAAAACATGTTTTCCATATAATCCCACAATTTCAATCCTAGGTATACACATAAGTTTAAAGAATCCCTGTCTTCTCACAAAATATATGTTTAGCCATTTTCTGTTGGTGCTTTGATATTTGCATGGGGGAATGAGGAGCTGGAAATTCCTCATCTGCAATTTTGCTCCTGGTATGTTTGCCATAACTATACTGTGATATAATTTCAAAACAGCTTTATTTATAATTGTCAAAGATTGGGGAAAAATCCAAACATTTCCCACCAAATTGTGAGTGTGTAAACAAATTGAGGTGTATTTGTCCCATGGATTAGTACTAAGTGATAAAAAGAAATTACTGATACATTTAATTAAATGGTTGTATCTCAGAAATATAATGCCATACAAAAGTAGCTATACATAAAGCATATATAAGGTATGATTCACTTTATACAAAATTTTAGAAGAAGCTAATTGAATCTACAGTGACAGAAAGCATATCAGTACTTGTCTAGGGCTAGGATTGTTGGGGGAATTGACTGAAAAGATTTAAGACAAAACTGTTGGAGTGATGGAAGTGTTTTCCATATTGAGTGTCATAGTGGTTATACAGATATATACATTTGTCAAAACTCATCTGAAACTATACACATAAAATGTGTATATTTTATTTCATGTAAATTGTACCCCAATAAAGTGGATATAATATCACAAATCATTAGGGAAATGCAAATGAAACCCATTGCCTACCAGTTAGTATGATGTATCTGTCAGAGTTCTCTAAGGAAACAGGACCTATAGGATGTATAGGAGTGACTGGGTGATTGATTTTAAGGAACTGGCTCACAAGCTTGTAGAGGCTGGCAAGTTCACAGACTTCAAGGTGGGCCAGCAGAATGGAGATCCAGGGAAGAGTTGATGATGTGGTTGGAATCCAAAGACATTCTGCTGCAGAATTCACTCTTCTTGGAAGGAGATCAGTCTATCAAGATCTTCCAGTGATTAGATGAGGCCCACCTGTATCATGATGGGTAATCTAATTTATTTAACATCTACTAGTTTAAATTTTAATATCATCTAAAAAACACCTCCAAAGAAACATAAAGAATAACGTTTGGTATCTGGGTACTGTGGCCTAGACAAATTAACCCATTAAACTAGACATCACAGATGGCTGTTATTAAAAAAGTAATAATAACATGTTGACAAGGATGTGGAGAAATGAGAAAACTTGCAACTGTTTGTTGAAATGTAAATTAGTGCAGTCATTATGGAAAACAGCATGGTGGCCCTTGAAAAAAAAAGAAACATAGAATTACCTCATGATGTAGTAAGTCCCCCTCCAGGAAGATGTCCAAAGCAACTGAAGGCATAGACTCATAGAGAAATTTTTGCTAGTGAAAAGAGCCAGACTCAAAAGCCCACATGTAAATTCCATTTACATGAAATGTCCAGAGGAGGCAAATCCAAGGAGACAGGAAGTATATTGGTCCCTGCTCAGGCCTGGGAGAGAGATGGAGGTGGTTAGAAGGTGGTGACAAACAGATATGGGATTTCTTTTCTGGATAAATTAAAGTGTTCTAAAATTGATTGTGACAATGGTGATACAACCCTGTGCTTATAGTAAAATCCATTGAATTGTACACTTTTTTAAAGACTTTATTTTTCAATAATCTCTACACCCGATGTGGGGCTGGAACTTACAACCCCAAGATCAAGAAATGCCTGCTCTGCTGACTGAGCCAGCTGGGTGCCCTGAACTATACACTTTATATGATTGAATTGTATAGTTAAAAAATAATAATATATGGCACCTATAGTTTAGTTATTAAAAGATATCTAAGAACATTATGGTCACAATTATAAAACTTTATTGAAAATAACTAAAGATGACATAAATAAATCCTAAAATTAATTTTGTTCTTGTATAGGAAAACCAATACAAAATGTCACTTCCAATATTCATCCATAGATTCAAAACACTCCAATCAAAATAATGACAGGGTTTTTCTTTGAATTTGAGAGCATGATATTGGAGTAAAGACACTACTGAAGAAGGAAAATGAAAATATTTCTGCTTTATCTCAAAATTTTATGGAAGATACAGAAACTGAGACAATATGGTGCTGGATCAGGCTACATAAGTTGATTAGTGGATCACAATGGGAAGGAAGGAAGGAAGGAAGGAAGGAAAAAAAGAAGGGAGGGAGGGAGGAAAAAAGGAAGGAAGGGAGGAGGGAGGGAGGGAGGCAGAGTGAGAGGGAAGGAAGGAAGGAGGAAGGGAGGAAGAAGATAGATGATAATAGGATGATAGATCGATATGTGACAGAAGTGCCATTGCGAGTAAGTAGAAAGGGAATGGCCATCCAGTAAGTGATGAAATAGTGCTGAGAGAAATATTTATCCATCAATTGAGATACAAAAACCACATGCCACACACAACAATCAGTTCACAGTAGATTAAATACTTAAATGTGAAAATCAAAACTTTCTTAGAAGAATGTATGGAAGAATATTTTTATGATTTCAGGTAAGAATGGATTTAAATAAAGTGTGTTCCCTAATGATAATTTTAAAAATAAATAATTAATTAATCAAAAAACTGTATCTATAAGATTCAAATTCCATAAAGAAAAAGAGAGATGTGTTTGATTATGTTAAAATTAAGATATTCTGTTCATCAAAAGCACTACATATTTAAAGACAAGTCAAAAATTAAATGAAGATATTTATAACACATTTAACTGCCAAAGTCCTGAGAGACATAATAAATAACCCCTATGACTCAATATAGAAAACCACAAATGACCCAACACAAAAAAATGGACTAACTCCATGAATAGAATTTCACATAAAACAAAGCTCAAAAATTATAGCAGTGTATGCTAATTTTCATTAGTGATCAAGGAATTTAAAACTAAAGGCACACGAAATACAGTTTTATACCTTCCAGAGCACAAAAATGAAAAGCCTGGCTATTCCAAGTGTCTTCCAAGATATGAAATAATGGGAACCCTTATCTACTACTGTTGGAATTCAAAAACCACTTTGGAAAATAATTTGGCGTTATCCGGAAAATTGAAAAATGTGCATACCTAGGAACTCCACTTTCATGCATATACCATAGAAAACTTCTTGCACATGAGTGTCAGACTGCATCCTTTGTTTAACCAGTCTTTGCAGAAGCCAGAGACAAGAAGTAAGCCCAAATGTACATCAGCAAGAGAATGGACAAATTATGGCATATTCTATAGGAATAAAAAAGAAAGTAAGTCTGGCAGCACTCATAATCATGGTTGATTACAGACAAGTGCATATAGGCTGTTACTGTTTATAAGTTAAAAGTAAATAATATCTTGTTAATGATATGTTCTGCGCATGGAAGTGTGTTATCCACAAGGCACTGTTCTTCCCGATTAGCACTGGCAGCTATGTTTTCAAGAATCCTCCTCCCTATATAATTCTGCCTTCGAGTTGGCCATTGGGAAGGCAGAAGTGAAACAGAGGCTAATATACTAGGAAGCTTGTGGGAGTGAAATATAATGGTAGACAGAGAAGCTTCGAGGGCCCTACCTTGTCTTGCTCTTCTGTTCCATTGCCAGTTCTTTTTTCTGATGAATTGCCTTACCTGGCTTGCAGGTTCCAGTGCATCCCTGAAGGCTTGGCTGTGGTCTCACCGAGGAAGCTCCTTCCACTGAGGGAATAGCTTTTGCAGAGATGGCAGTTTCCATAGAACTCTCAGTGAAATCTTTTGTGGTATGAACTTGGCAGCCAAATGTGCTCCATTTCTCAAACGTCCCCACATTCTCTGACATTCTTTTTTTTTTTTTAAGATTTTATTCATTTATTAGTCAGAAAGAGAGAGTGAGTACAGGAAGACAGAGAGGCAGGCAGAGGCAGAGGAAGAAGCAGGCTCCCTGCCGAGCAAGGAGCCCAATGTGGGACTTGATCCCAGGACGCTGGGATCACAACCTGAGCTGAAGGCAGCCGCCCAACCAACTGAGCCACCCAGGCGTCCCTCTCTGACATTCTTATTAGTGATTCGGGTGGATGTCAGATCTGATCACCACCATAAACCATGTATTGCCATTGTATTAGTCTGCTAGGGCCACCATAACAAAATAACACAGACTGGATGGCTTACTACAGACATTTATTTTCTTATAGTTTAGTCTGTAACACCCGTAATGTGTATCGTGGTCTTGTGTTCCTAACACGTCTACACATAGAATCACACTATACTAAGAAGCAATGAAATTATAAGCACACAAATAAGAATAGTAGATACTCTGAAAAGAAATATTTCATTTAGCATCTCTTTAGTAAAACTCCATGTCCTGGGTGGTCTTGGCTCAACAAAACAAAACAAAACAAAAACAAAAAACAAAAAAATGAAACAAAACCTATTCAGTTAATATTTTCCTCTGTGACCTTGGAAGCATCTTAAACCATTGCTAACTCATCATTTTTCTTCCCTTCCTCTCTCTTCAAAACTGTCCCTTATTTCCTTTCTTACCTCTTTCATTTCACAAATCTTTTTACTGATCATATAGAAGAGAAATTGCAAAGTCATGACCCCTGGCCACATCTTGGCTAGAGATACATTTTGCTTCATACATAATTTTAAAAATTGTTAAACATGCAATAAATTAGCTGCCAACATTTTAAAATAGGGATATTTTATGTTGCAGTCCAGACTTATGACTTTTCTTACAGCTGAGAGACCTGGAAATATTGACCATACATACTAGAACCCTCCACACTATATCATCTTCCATTTGGCCAGCTGCCTTCACTCCTATTTTATCAAACCCCTCACTGTTGGCATTTGAGCTGGTCACCACAATCCTAAGTTACCAAAAAAAAAAGTTAACATATATAATATTTTTCTCATTTTCAGTTGTCCTTGATCCCAAGACATTGTGTTCATTCTCTCCTGATCCCTACTCTTATGAGAAAATGCAGCTGATTCTAGTGATTCAAAGACTGAATCATTTTATGACCGGGTAGTAGTCAGCTCTTCCAGGAATATTTTCATTTTTAGCAAGGTTACCTGGAGAAAGGAGGAAACTCTGCTATGCATCCCACTGCTCCTTTGTTTTCCTTTTCATAACATTCAGCTCACATGTTGTTATTTGATCAATGTTATTTTCCACAGTAGGTAAGTTCTTCTGAGGATAGAAACCATGTCTGGTTTTTTTTACTGCTGTTTTCCCAGTACTATCTCAATCTGTATCATTGATTAAGCCCTGGATAAATTTTGTTTATTTATTTGTTTTTTTTGAAGATTTTATTTATTTATGTGTGTGTGTGTGTGAGAGAGAGAGAGAGAGAGAGAAAGCATGAGCAGCGAGGAAAGGCAGAGGGAGAAGTAGACTCCCTTCTGAGCAGGGAGTCCAACATGGGGCTCCATCCCAGGACCCTGGGATCACAACCTGAGTCGAAGGCAGACACTTAACCAACTGAGCCACCCAGGCACCTCTTGGATAAATATTTTTGAATGAATAAAGGGACAAATAAGTATTTTTATCCCTGCTTTTCTTAGTGATCTTGGTTCAAAGCAAGCATGATCAGCTTTTCAGAGAAGCTTTATCTGATGGCAGCTAACTGGGAGGAACAATCCCATGGAGTTGGTCTTGTACCCTTATCTAATCTACTGATAATAGCCATGGTCCAGGTTTAAATAAGGTAAATTTCCAGCAGACCACAGAAATTGTGCCTCTAAGTAACCGCTTGTTGGTTCACAACCTTAGACGATGGCATGTACTATGAAGGGTAAAGAAAAACAGAAAAAAGGGGATACTCTGAAGTGGTAGGTGACACATTCAATATACAAAGGAACTTACAGATGGGGGGCTTGTCTTGGGTGGCCACAAGATGAGTAGATCACCATATCCACCCACCAGCATCTTAAAAGTTTATATAATAATATCTTAATAATATGTATCTAAGCTGGGTTCAGTCCTATATACAGTTCAGAGTGTCTCAACATCACAAAAATCTCTCAAGGCTGCATCCTTAAAATGGCTTCTGGTGTGGAATGGTTGGTAGAATGTACATTCCAAGGACAGAGAAGGAGATGATGAACCACCAGTTCCCCTGGTCCAGCATTAGGGTCGACAGGCAGTCACATCATCTCTATGGCCTCTTTCAACACCATTATGCAGGAGGAGTATATTTAGATAAGATGTAAAAGGCTTTCCAATGCCTTATGATCAACCCAACCTCCTTGAAAAGTGTGTGTGTGTGTAAGAGAGAGAGGGAGACAGACAGACAGACAGACAGAAAGACAAAGACAGAGACAGAGAGGCAGAAACAGTGATTGATTCTGACCTCAGTGCTATGAAATGCCTAAACACAACACAAAGGAGAGACAAGCTCTGCCCAACTAGACACTAGGGAGCAAAGCAAAGGCAATTTTCAAGAACCAGAGAGAAGATACAGAGCAGGGCTTGGAAATATTAGAAGATCTGAATTCATAAGTTTGGCCTAAGTGCTCTTTCAACTTGCACAATGTATTGATTTAGTGCCTCAACAAATTAAGTCAAAATTGCATTTCTCATTTCAAAAAAAGTCATCTTCCATTTATCCAAACAAGCCTGACTTTACTTTAAATACATTTTATCCATTACAGGTAGGTGTAATGTAATTTACAGATTGGTCTCAGAGAGCAGGATTGGAATGGTGAGCTATTTTAAGACATTTGAAGATTTCATTTGAGACCAAAAATTCTTTCTATATTCATCATTAGATGAGCAAATAGAAGTGCGTACTGAATTGGTTTCTCTCCCCCCCTCCAGTTTTTACTGAAGTAGAATTGACAAATAAAATTGTAAGATACTTAAAGTGTGAAACCTTGAAGATTTGATGTAAGTCTGCATTGTGAAACAATTCCCCCCACTGAGTTAATTAACACAGCCATTGTTTCCCATTTTTGGAGGATGGTTGAGTACATTTAAGTTTTAATGTCTTAGCAATTACACTCACACTATATAGTATTACCAACTGTAGTGATGATGTTACACATTAGATCCTCAGACCTTATTCATCTTATAACTGAAAGTTTGTATCATTTTACCAAAGTCTTCCTGTTTCCCCTGCCGCTGGCAATCATTTTTTTGTTCTCTGTTTCACTGTGTTCATCTTTTTTTTTTTTTTTTGCTTTTTATTTATTTATTTTTTTAAGATTCCACCTATAAGTATTTGCTTTCTCTGTTTGGCTTATTTCACTTAGCATAATGCCCTCCAAGTTCATCCATGTTGTTGCAAATAACAGGATTTATTTTATTTTTAAAGGCTGAAAAACCCTGTATTGTGTGTGTGCGTGTTTGTGTGCGTTTGTGAGTGTGCGTGTGTGTGTGTGTGTGTGTGTGTGTGTTTATTACATTTTCTTGACCCATTTTTCTATTGGCAGACACAGGTTGTTTCCATACCTTGGCTATTATGAATAAGGCTGCAATGAACATTGGGAATCCAGACATCTCTTTGAGATAATGGTTTCATTTCCTTTGGATATATACCCAGAAGTGGGTTTGCTGGATCATATAGTTCTTTTTTTCCATTCTTGGGGAACCTCCACATAGTTTCCTACAGTGGCTGTACCAGTTAATATTTTCACCAACAGCGTACAAGGGCAACTTATGTAACAGAAGAAAATATATGTAAGCCACATATTCAATAAAGGGGCAACATCCAAAATCTATAAGAAACTCACACAACTCAATAGCAAAAAAAAAACGATCCAATTTAAAAAAGGTCAAAGGAGCTGAAGAGAAATTTTTCCAGCGAAGACATATGGATGACCAAGAGGTCCATGAAAAAGGGCTCAACATAGTGATCAGGAAAATGTAGATCAAAACCACAATGAGGCATCACCTCACACTTATTAGAATGGCTATTACCAAAAAGACAAGAGATGACAAAAGCCGGTGAGGATGTGGAGAAAAGAAACACTGAAATTGGTTTCTCTTTTAAGATAACTCATAGGCACTAGTTTAGTTACCTGTTTTCTCAGAGAAAGCGCACTATGGCAGTAAAGAACAAAAATGCATGAGCATGACCTTTCTGTTCACTGGCATAGAAATGAAGAGAGCACCTTTGCAAGGCTAGCTGAAATTATTGTCCATATTTTCCTCTCAGGGCAAATATTGAGTTCTTTATTTAAGTTCCAGCACACACATACTACAGAGACCCTTATTTTATGTCATAAAGAAATCTCAACACTTGGTTTCAAATGTTTAGCTTCACCATTTGCTAGTCCATAAGTCAAAGTGATTGAGCTTAAATAGTAATTGAAGAGAGATTTGGGGATATGGTGAAGAGTCTTCAGGGTGTACCACAGCCAAGAGCCTTGGCCAGAGAAGAGGGAAGTATCATAGGATTAAAGTTAAATCACTGTAACAAAGAGACCAAAAAAATTCAATGGTTAACAAAAGATAGAAATTTATTTCTTTTTCACATAAAAAAATCTTGGGTCGGGGGGTGCCTGGGTGGTTCAGTAGGTTAAGCATCTGACTTTTGATTTTGGCTCAAGTCATGATCTCAGGGTTGTGAAATTGAGCCCTGTGTCAGGGGCATGGGGCTTGCTTAAGATTCTCTCCCCCCTCTGTCCTTCCCCACCCCTGCTCATGTGCACGCACTCTATCCCTTTCTCTCTAAAAAAAATAAATAAATAAAAAATAATTCAAAAGTATATATATAAAAATTTCCTGGGTTGGTAAATGAACTCTGCTTCACAAATTGATCCTAGGATCCCAGATTAGTAGGGAGTTCTGCAATCCTCAGTAAATAGCTTTTAACATCATTACTCCAACCTTCAAATTTTCCAGTTAGCAGAAAGGAAAAAAGAATAGTGATCCTAGAGCAATCTTCATTTGTACAAAATGACCCAAATTGCACAGCTCACTACCATGCCCGTCCTTTGGAGAGTGTATCATCATTTATCTACACCTCAACACAAGGGATGCTGGGCAATATAGCTTAGCTAGGCAATCGTGTGTTGGGCTACAGCTCAATTACTATAGAAGATATGGAGGACGAAATTTGATGGACAAGTAACAATCTTCACAGTAGGGCATATGATAGAGCTGAGGCTCTAGATTATCAAACTTAATTTTGTAATGGGTCAAATAATAAATATTTTAATCTGGTTGCCTTTGACAAGCTTTCCTGGGGTGTATGTCCTCTGTCATATACTCTTTTTCTTTTTTAAACCTTTTAAAAGGTAAAACCATTCTTAGTTTGAGGGTCACATAAACACAGGATAAAAGCTCTCAGGCAGAAGTTTTCTGACCCCTGCTCTAGGGTAGAACTGATTCAGTTACTCACCTATTTGCCAAGAGATTTTGGAGAAGTCATGACTCACGGAAGCCTCAGACTCATTCATCTTTTTTTAAAAAAATATTTTATTTATTTACTTGTCAGAGAGAGAGCGGGAGCAAGCACAGGCAGACAGAGAGGCAGGCAGAGGCAGAGGGAGAAGCAGGCTCCCTGCTGAGCAAGGAGCCCGGTGTGGGACTCGATCCCAGGATGCTGGGATCACGACCTGAGCCGAAGGCAGCCACTTAACCAACTGAGCCACCCAGGTGTCCCAAGACTCATTCATCTTTATTCAACGATGTGCTGGTAAATATTTCACAGCTGGCTAGGGGACGGGGACAGGTAAGTATTTGTAGCATTTCTTGATTTGCAAGGTGTTAATACTCCTACTAAGGCCAATTTCAAGCTATTCACATGAGCCCACTGAACACTGATTTGAGAAGAGATGCACCAAATTGGTTCTTACAAGATGAGGTAACTCAGACCACTGACACCATTTCTCTTGTCTACTTTACTGGGCTGTTTTAAGAATTAAAACAAAATAAAATGCTCTAAAAATAAAAGTATCTGTGAGTGAAGGAAATGATAACTATTATGTGAAGAAACTTATTCCAAGATGGAATCGTCTTGGTAGAAAATTTATTCTTCAACAAAACCAAATTTAACACATGAAAATTTTGAACCATTAATATGAACTGTGTGTCTCCTAAGCTGAACAGAATATTTTTACTCTTTCACATGGCAGCCATTCAATATCTTAAGGCAGCCATCTTATTTCCCTTCAGGCATTCATGATACTCTTTCAATTATTTGGATTACATTCTGGGGGCCATGAGCAATTTTTATGTACCTCTTTATCTGACAATGGAGAGTGACTGAGCAGATTCATTTATTACACCTGCATCATGCATGTATCCTCCAAAGCAGAACACAATTGGCAAGTTTCATACCATTTGAATATGCTCTTTGGACAAGGTGTATGGAAAACATTTTGTCTGCTCAATGGTCTCCCTTGAACTTCCATCATGATTTCAGAGAAAAGTCCGGACAGAAATAAATATGAGTCCATATGTAATCAAAATCACAGTGAGGAATGCCAGCATTCAGTTCAGGGAACAATATGTCTTTGTCAGAGACATTGTGTTTTCTTTCATAGGTTGATTCAAAGATAATTTACTCACATGCTCTCTGACACACTGATTCAAGGCACATGTTTGGTTTGACTATAAATCAAGGAGAAAGAGTATTAGCCATTGTTGTGATAATTTTATATCAGTCAAGGGGCAAATTTGTGCAGTCACCTTCGAACATTCTGCCCTGAGTCTGACCTGCACAGCACTGCTAAACAACCAGCCAATGGTTGAACTTCCCTGAAAGTAATTGTGGTCTTCCTGTCGCCCTTGAGAGGGATCATCTTGTTCTGCTCCCCTGTGTTTACGGAGGATATGGTCCCTGGACCACCATATAAAAATTCAGAACCCAGGACTCTGAGGGTGTGGGGAGACCGAAACAGCTAGAAAAGGCAGGATACCAGAGTGGAAAGAAAACTCAGGACACCTCAGGAAACCCCATGCTAGTATTTAGCCAAGAACTAGGAAATTAATGTATGCGAGGAAACTGACTGACACTGGAAAAATGACTGTCCTAAAGGATTAGAGATAACAATGTCCAGTGCTCACACAGGGAAAGAAATAGTGTTTACTCCTACCAAAAAGATAAGAAAACATCATGACTCAGGAGACATTAGGTAGAGTATACATAAATATCTTGCCTTAGAAATGGAGTAATTCACCCTGGACCCAACAATTCTCTGGCCCATCCCAAAAAGCCTAACAGCAAGATCCAAAAAGATAAAACAGGCTCCAAGTAAATTCACTGTGTCCCAGAAAAAGAGCTTAAGGATACTGATAGGAATAAAAATTATTCAGCAGCTGACAAGGTAAAATTCACAATATCTGACTTTTCACAATATCTGACTTTTAATCAAAGATTACTAGGCATGTGGAGCACCTGGGTGTCTCAGTCGGTTAAGTGTCTGCCTTGGGCTCTGGTCATGATCCCGGATCCTGGGATCAAGCCCTGAGTCAGACTCCCTGCTCAGTGGGAAGTCTGCTTTTCCCTCTCTCCCTTCCCCACACTCATGCTCTCTCTCTCTTTCTCTCAAATAAATAAATAACATCTGAAAAAAAAAAACCCAACCAGATTACCAGGCATGCAAAAGGGCAGAAAGGTATGGGTTATATTGAGGGGAGTAATCAGTTAAAACCTCCTCAGAACTGACATAAATGTTAGAATTAACAGAGAAAGACATTAAAGAAGTTACTGCAACTGTATTCTATATGTTCAAAAATTATGATATGCAAGAGTTTGTTTTTTTTCTTTAAAGAAGAACCAAATCAAACGTCTGGAGAGGAAAATGATACTGTATGGGATGAAAACTATGCTGGATAGGATAATGACAGATTAGCTATTGCCAAAGTATAGATTAGTAAACTAGAAGACATATTGATAGAGAAAAAACTCAAAATGAAACAGAGAGAAAAGAAAAAAAGCCCCAAAAGCAAAGAAAATGGCCTCAGTTAGCTGAGCAACAACATCAAGAGCCTTCTCATTCTTTGGAGACACAGAAAAAATATTTCAAGAATTAATGTTCATAATGATCATTTATGTAGATGATGTTATGGAATTTACAACAAAACTGATAGAAACAATGAGTTTACCAAGGTTTTAGGATATAAAATCAACATATAAAACCGATTTCATTTCTACATACTAGCAATGTACAATCATAAATTGAAAGAAAAACTGTCTAAAAGGCCATCAAGAATATGAAATATTCAGTGATAAACTTGACAAAATACTTGAGAAAACTTTATGCTAAAAATGACAGAACTTTGCTGAAGGAAATAAAGGAAAGCCTAAGTAAATGGAGAGACATAATCTGTTCATTGACTGGCAAGCTGGGTATTCAATATCAATTCTCCCCAAATTGATCTACAGATTTAATGTAATCCAAATCAAAATTCCTGCACTCTTTTTTCCAGAAAGTAACATTCTATAACTCATATGAAAGTACAAAGAAGTTGGAATAGTCAAAATAACTTTGAAAAAGAACAAATTTTGAGAACCAATGTTAACTAATTTCAAGATTTCTTATAAAGTTACAATTATTCAATGATACAAATGCTGATACAAATAGAGACAAATGGGCCAATGAAAGAGAATTGATTGTACAGAAATAGACCCACACATATACAGAAAATTAATTTTTGACACAGGTGCAAAGGGAATTCAATAAAAAAGATAGAGCTGGAAATTAGATATACGTTTGTTTAAAAAAGGGAAGTTCAATCCATACCTCAAAGCAAATACAAAAGTTAATCCAATATGGATCCTATACCTTAATGTAAATCTTACAGCTGTGCAAATTCTGGAAGAAAGTATAGAAGAATTTGTGTGTGCGAGAGCCTGCATTAAGGCAAGTTTTGCCTGGGGGGGGGCGCAGGGTGTCAACACCAAAAGCACATCCATAACAGAATGAATTGCTAAATTTTACTTCATCAAAATCGAAAACTCTTATCCCGATGAAACACTGGTAAGAATGAAAACACAAGCCCCGTACTAAGATACAATATTTTGAATCATATATTTGCCACAGGACTCCTATCTAGAACATTCTGTGCCCTCTTAAAACTCAATAATAAGAAAATGACTTAAAAATAGGTAAAAAAATTTTACAGACATTTCCCGCCCCCCAAAAAAACCCTTTTGAGTGGAAAATAAGCAGATGAAATGTTGATCAACATTAATAGTCATTAAGGAATGCATAATAAAACCACAATGCAATACTACTGCCCATATATTTGACATGCTAATATTAAAATGATTGACCAAACCTAGTTTCATACACTGCTGGTAGGAATGAAAAATGATACAACCTCATTGGAAAAAGGTGTGACAGAATTGTTTTAAGTTAGGCTTATACCTACCATACGATCCCAGTCTTTCTTTCTTTTTTTTTTTAAGATTTTATTTATTTATTTGACAGACAGGGATCACAAGTAGGCAGAGAGGCAAGCAGAGAAAGGAGGATGCAGGCTCCCCACTGAGCAGAAAGACCGATTCGGGGCTTGATCCCAGGACCCTGGGATCATGACCTGAGTCAAAGGCAGAAGCTTTAATCACTGATTCACCCAGGCGCCAGGATCCCAGTCTTTCTATTCTTAAATATTTGCCCAAGAGAAATGAAGGCATATATTCACACAAAAATTTATATACACAAATGTTTATAGTGACTTTATTTTTAATAGACCCAAACTGGAAATAATCTAAGTATTCATCAGTTGGTGAATCAACCAACAATCCATAGTATAGTTGCATGATGGAATATTTACTACTCAGTAATATAAGGGAATGAACTATCGATACCCACAACACAGATGAATCTCAGAAATAATTATGCAGAATTGAAAAAAATAAAACAGCCATTAAAAAGTATAGACTATAGGAATAAAATGATATAAAATTCTAGAAAATGCAGATTAAAGTGTGACAGAAAGCTTTGGGACAGAATGGGTGCTGGCTGGGGTGGCAGAAAATATGGGCCTACACCCTGAATTGTGTCCCTGTAAAATTTCTCTGTTGAAGCTTCTCACTTCCAGTGGGATGGTATTTGGAGATGGGTCTTTGGGAGGTAATTGGGTCTGCGTGACTTCATGAAGGTGGAGCTCTCATGATGGGACTAGTGTCCTTCTATAAGGAGATACCAGAGAATTTGTTTTCTTTCTCTTTTTTGATGTTAACCCAACATCTTGAAGCCAGTGGTTATTAAGAAGCAGAGAAGCAGGGGAAAGTCAAAAAAGTGGGAGCTTCCAGTTTTCAAAAATCTCAGGGTTTACAAGACCGAAGTCAAGGAAGGAAAGAAAACACAACAAAGTAAGCCAGACATTCTGAGTTACTTTTGTTCTCCAGACAGTCAACAATTGGGGGGGGGGCATTGTAGGATTACCAGTTATAATTTTTTTATTTTAATTTTTGTAAATTAACTTACAATGTATCATTTGCCCCAGGGGTACAGGTCTATGAATCATCAGGCTTACACATCTCACAGCACTGACCGTAGCACATACATATTTGACAATTTCTAAGTGGCATAGGACAAGAAAGAGAAAAGCCAAGCAGAAAACAGCTGCTAATAAACGGAGATGCTGAGCAGAGTTCTTGACCATATTTACAGCACTAAGGAGAGGGAAAAATGGTGATGAAGGATCCTGAAGCTTCCCTGGCCCTGGGAAACAGTCCAGGCTATCAACTGGAACCTCAGAAGACTTCACAGAGGAGCGAGGGTGAACTAGAAATTCACCATGCTTGAAAACTGAACTCATCCTCAAATGATCTCCGTTCCTCATTGGATTAAGATCATCTGATCCATTTCTAGCTGCTTGCTAGAACCCAAAGACAATGCTGCCTGGCCAAAGAGAGTATTTCCCATGTGGAGGCTAATTTCAAAATGGGATATGGACAGTTTAGGAAAAAGAAAATCAGAGGTCAATCTCACTCTTCAAGATAAGTGCCAAAAATTCTAACAAAGAGAAAAAATAAAAGCAAACCTCATCTATCAGTCTATCAATGGACCTAAAAAGCATGAGGACTCCTGGAATGGTGGAGTACCTCTATCAACATAGTCCTCTCTAAAAGCAATGAAAACATGGTAAAAAAAAAAAAAATGTCGAAATGTCGAAAACTTTTTCAGAGCTCTGGAAATTAACAAAAGGCTTTCAAAAATCTGAAAGCGTTTGTTCCAGAAAACCGTTGGACCTCCGGAAGACTAGTAGAATTTGAGGTATTTTGACTCAGACTACTCCAAGCCCCTCTCCTCAGCTCGATGGCAGCCCTGAAGAAAAGCAGTTCACAATTGCTATGAAAAGCAGCAGTCTTGCAGCCATTAAGGAGGCTAACTTGATTTGGAGTCCCTTGAAAAGCCCCATCCACAGAGAATGGTCCTTATTTGACCTGTCTCCCATCTCCCTGGAAAAGCCCTCCTCATAGAGCGTTGGCATTACTGAACTTTGGGGAAAGCTTTACCATAGGGCTTTGGTGAAAATAGTCGGGGGTAATGATGTGAAATCGCAGCTGGGGCAAACAACAGCTGACCAAAAACCTAAAAGGAAGATCTGAGGAATACAAGGTCCCTGATGCTCTTTGAGAAACTTTGATGTATTTTTGGAGAACTAAAATGCTGTCTAAATATGCAGGGCTAGGGGAACCCGGGGGCTTAGTGGGTTAAGCCTCTGTCTTCTGCTCAGGTCATGATCAGTTTTAATATCTTGAAATAAACATGTAATGTAGTTAAAGGAGGGGAAAAAGGAAGGAAGGAATTTAGATAAATGGTGGTTAGAAATATAACTTAAAGGTAAACTATGTAATGACATTAAGCAAACCTATGAGAATAAATGAGCTTGAAAAGACAGAGAGATTGGTTAAAATACAATTTTGTTGCTGAGGCTAGAGATCCTTAAATGGGCTCTGTAGTCCTTTCAAATTGTGGGAAAAGCCTAAAACAGACTTTTGGATGTTGGATCTAAAAATCTCAGTTATTAAGTGGAAGTATATATCACACATACGTCAAATTACCACAGAGGGAAATGTGTTGGTGAGAATCAGAAAGTGGAATTAAAAGGAGGGGATGCATGGGTGGCTCCATCAGTTAAGTGTGTCTGACTCTTGGTTTTGGCTCAGGTCTTGATCTCAGGACCATGAGATCGAGCCCCAAGTCAGGCTTCCTGGAGAATCTGCTTGAGATTCTTTCCTTCTCCTCCTCCCTGCTTTCTCTTTCTCTCTCTCAAATAAATAAATCCTAAAGAGAGAGACAGAGAGACAAAGAGAGACAGAGGACAACAAGAGAGCAAGAAAGGCCAAAGAGGACAAATAAAAATACCAGAACACACAAGAAAAATGAAAGTAGGAAGGAACAATCATGAAGAACTACAGTTGGGGATTTGTACAATTTATGCAATTGCCTCCAGCAAATTCCATCTTAAAAGCAAGCTCATGCACAAACTTCTTTTAAAAAAAAAATGAGAAAGGAGGGGCACCTGTGTGGCTCAATCGGTTAAGCACCTGCCTTCAGCTCAGGTCATGATTCTAGGTCCTGAGATTGGGCTCCCTGCTTAGCAGCAGTCTGCTTCTCTCTCTCCCTACTTTCTCTCTCTCTCTCTCAAGTAAATAGAAATCTTAAAAAAATAGGGAAGGAAAGAAGTTTTGTTACAAGAACATACCTAGAAGGAAACTTGATTGACAAAAGCAGAGAGGATATGATTCTACTGGGTATTAGAGAAGCAGGCTGTGTACATTCAGGATGGAGGCAAGGCCCTGCCATTTTTGGTAGAAATGTGGGCTAAAGAAAACAATCTATTCATAAGGAGGATTTTGCCCAAAGACATGAAGAGTCATTGCAGAAGAGAACTAGGATTTTTCTTCTCTTTTTTTTTCTTTTTACTTTTTTCCACTCCCAGGAGGAATCTCTTCACAGACAACCCATCTGTAAAATGTAATTTAAATAAATGGGTCTGTCCTAAAGTTACATGAATTCCAAAGAAAATAAACCATCTGAAATTCTTATTTCTATAATTCAACATCTGTTGTTTTTCTTTTCACTTTTTCTCAAATACAAGAAAAAATTTCACTGCTGGGCTGAATGGAACATTTCATACCAAATTTTTATAGAAGGGTTTTTTAATACTTGAGTGATTGGGCTATAAAGTGAGAAATTCTAAATTAATTTGGGATGATGCTAAAATGTATCACTTCGTTTCTCCCATCTCTTCTTGGAAAAAAGCTGTGATCACCTTGCTTTCAGTATCCCGTGACCTTTCTTCTATAGTGTTCCAAAAACTGTTTGGCTTGGCCACTGAAATGTGGGGTTCAATTTACAGGCCATGCTTGATTACTAATCTTCATTTGGAATGCAAATTTAAGTATGGATATGACAGTTGGGGCCGAATGGCTAAGAAGGGTGGCAGGGAGAAAGGCAAGTGGAGAATATGCCGGATAAAATCTCTGATCTTTTAAAAGGCATAGTAGAAAATAGCAACTGTCCCCCCCAAAACCCTACTACTGCATGCATGGCCTCTACCACTCGGATGGTATTGTAGAAATACATTTTTTGGTATGGTGGCTAATTCTGTATCCTGCTAATCTCTTTTGCTAGACAGCAAACTTCAAGGAAGAAAAATCTTTGACACTATACCTACGATATTGTCTGGTTCCAAAAACAAAAACAAACAAACAAAAAAGCTCAGCAAATGTGTGCTGAATGAATATACACAGAAGAAAGGGAAGAAAGGGAAGGGAATGGGGAGGCAGGGAAGGGTTCTGCGGGGAACCGGCTGGCATTGCTACATGGAGATAGAATGCTTTATACACTAAGAGTGTCCTCCAAACCAAAGCATAAACTGAAGATGCAGGATGAAATCCTTTCTCTTTTCTAGATTTGTTTTTGTCTCCCACCTTTGCCACTTCCGCCACTCAACAAACAGGCAAACCAATAAGAAAATAACACAATGATTGGATGGCAGGAAACCCTAATCCCCTTTAAAAACCTCAGTAACTTTTTGTTATGAAATTGCTTTTCATATAATGATCCTTAGCCTAAATTACTTTCTATCCTGTCTATCAGCCCACACCGAACTCTTTCGACACTGATCGTTTTTAGCATTTTACACCGCATATAAGAATCTGTATTATATAAAATTCGTATTCTGTTTTATGTCACTGTCACTATTTGGCTAAATAGATTGTAAACTTCTAGAGGGTTTGGACATGGCTTAGCATTCTTGAATTATTTCACAACACCTAGCATCCTGTTTTGCATCTAGGAGTTACTCAGTAAACAAGTTTGTTGATTAAAATACTATACAATGCAGGGCACCTGGGTGGCTCAGTTGGTTAAGTGTCTGCCTTCGACTGCTTTGGTCATGACCCCAGGGTTCTGGTCTCCCTGCTCTGTGGGGAGTCTGCTTCTTCCTCTTTCTCTTTGCCTGCTTGTGCTCTCTCTCTCTCAAATAAATAAAAATCTTCCAAAAATATTTAAAAAAATACTACAAAACAATACACATGTTTCTGCTAAAATGAAGGAACTTTATTCTTCCCATGTTTTCCATCTTACCATTAAAAAACCCTGGATATAGCACAGTTAAAAAAGCACAGGACATTCCAAAAGGCCAGAAAAGTAGATCATCTGCCCAGGGACATGGGGACTTGAGGAATGATGTAGTCATGAGTTCTCTGGGTTTTCTTATTGCCTCCCATATATCAAAGATAAGGTGCTATGGAATCCTCCAACCCAGAACTACCAACAAGCACGGACCAAAAGAAAAAGAAAAAAGATCCAAGAAACACCTGTTCCTTCTAGCAAAAGGACCAGAAAAAGCATGGCCTGATAATAGCAACGTTTTTGGAATTCTCACAGTACTCCAGCCAACCCCCAACAGGAAAATCATACACTACTCTCCTGTGCTTTCAGTAGGGCTGAGTGGGGAGTAGTTGATGTCCTGCTCTATTCCCAACCCCAACAAAAGTCGGTAGCAGCATTCCCATTTTCCAACCAGTGGTAAGTGCGGTCAAGCATGGAACCACACTTCCATCTCCTACATGACAGAAGATGGTGGTGCTAGAGTCCCCAAGCTGGGGAGTATCAACAGAGACCAGCAGTGATCAGAGCCTCCACTCCCAATGGGCACAAAGAGACTTAATAAGATGACCCGTAATGGGCTCGTCTCCACTGTACTTCACCTCCTCTCCTCTCATATCAATAGGATCCAGAAGCAAGCTGAGCCTCCACCTTCCACTGGGATCAGTAAGACTGAATAGAGCATGTGAGTAGAGAGAATCCTAAGGATTCCAGTTCTTCCCCAGCCCACCCTCACATCAGCTAAACCCAGTGAAAAAGCTGAGCCTCCAAACCTACCAGACCTCAACAAGGCAGAATGGAGTGGTGTGTAGTTGAAGCTCTGTCCCCTCAGAGCCTCTGTTTTCAACAAGGTCCAAAGGGAGGCTAAGGTCACAAGTTCATTCCCAGGTGACAAGACAATGCCAGTTCATGTTCCATTTGACTAGGAAAGTGTTGGGTCACCTGGGTGGCTCGGTCAGCTAAGAGTTTGCCTTTGGCTCAGGTTTTGATCCCGGGGTCCTGGGATCGAGTCCTGCATCCAGCTCCCTGCTCAGCAGGGAGTCTGCTTCTCTCTCCTCCTCCTCCTGCCTGCTTGTGTTCTCTCTCTCTCTTTGATAAATAAAATCTTTAAAAAAGGTGTCAGAGCTGAGTGGGGAGGTGAGCTTCCACCTTACTCATTTATAATCCAGAAGTCTGAGTCAGTGATCTACTTTTGATCAGGTGGTATTGGTGGAGCCAAGCAGGATCCATTTTTTTTTTGGTAGATTGTATTTTTTATGGGCAGTTTTAGGCTCAAAGAAATAGAGGGTAAGATGTATGGCTTTCCCATATACTCCTGACCGCCACACAAGCATAGCCTCTCCAATCATCAATGTCCCCCACCAGAGTTGTGCATTTGTCACAGCTGCTAAACCTACATAGACACATCATTGTCACCCAAAGCCCATAGCTTCCATTAGGATTCATTCTTGGTGTTGGACAACCTATGAGTTTGTACAAATGTATAATGACATGAATCTTCTATTATAGTACCATACAGAGTTGTTTTGCTGGCCCTAAAAATCTTCTGTGCTCTGCCTATTTATGCCTCCCTTCCCCCTAATTCCTAGCAATCACTGATCTTTTAACTGTCTCCATAGTTTTGCCTTTTCCAGAATGTCACCCAGTTGGAAACGCACAGTATGGAGTCTTTTCAGATTGGCTTCTTTCACTTAGTGAAATATTTTGCAGAGAAACTAATCTGAACATTTGCACAGCCATCAACACCCAAGCTCTGATATAGAAGCAGAGAAGACTAATTTTAAGATTGCTCCAAATGTGATACTGTGGAAGGTAAGCATGAGAGAAGGGACAAGACAAAGCACTAAGGGTGCTCATCAGAGAACACATCAGTGATTGGCAATTGGATCGAGGCTGGGAAAATGTATACTGAGTTGAAAGCTAATGAACTAAGAGAAAGTTGAAATATGTGGCAGAAAATCTTAATAGCTTCAAAAAGCAGGTGTAATGGGAGCGAATGAGCTGGAAAAGAGAAGGTTGTGGTCAGATAGTAGGATGAGAATTCATGATATACCCATGGACATGGGTTGCTTAGAGCAGATAGTAGGATGAGAATTCATGATATACCCATGGACATGGGTTGCTTAGAGCTGGTACATGGGAATGTTTGGGGGAGTCAAGGGTCTGAGAGTGGTTTATGGATTTTAAAGTCATCCAAGAAAATGAAAGTACAAGGAATTGGGGAAAAAAAGATACATAAGGAAGAATATGCTTTAGATGGACAGATCAGCAGCAACAGCAAACATTTATATAGCTCTTACTAAATGCTAGAGAGCGCTCTAAGCACTGTAGATATATTATGTCATATACCTCTCCCAATTTCCTTATTAGGAAGGCATTATTGACACTTTACAGATGAGAAAATGGACACACAAAGATGATAAGGAACTTGCTGAGCTACACTGGCAAATAAGTAAAAGAACTAGGATTGAAGCACCATCTGATGCCAGAGTTCAGGTCTTGCCTACTGTGTCATGGTACCTGGGAGTCAGACGGAGAGGGGCAGAGGGTAGAATAACTCAGTGACTGTCAATACAGGACAGTAAATCTGTGGGCCATGATATGAATAGCCTCTGAGAAGGCCACATGGGAAAGAGTGTTCCTTGAAAAGATCCGTGTTTCAGTTAAGGCAAGGAATTTGTGGGAGAGAAGGTTGGTGCCCCATGCATAGGCATTGGGTATCCAGTGTTCCCTTATATGCCAGCAAGTTTCTGCTGCAAGTAGGACTTTCTGTGGCCAGGAGCATGGGGATATAATGACTGAGGAACAAACCTTTTGGAAGAGAGGATAATGGCTCCCTAATAATCCTGTGTCTTAATCCTAGGAACCCATGAATATATTATGTAATACACAACAAGGGAAAAAAACAAGGTTTTCAATCAGATAACCTTGTGGATAACCTTGCAATAGGAAGATGATCCTGAGTTATCTGGATAATGTAAACAGGGTCCTTATAAGTGGAAAAGGGAGGCAGAAGAGAGGAAACCTGACAGATGGCACATAAAAAGGACTTCGCTTAACGTTGCTGCCTTTGAAGTTGAAGGAAATGCTTTATGAGCCAAGGAAAGCCTCCAGAATTGGAAAATGAAAGGAAATGTGTTCTCTTCTAGAGCCTCCACGGGGAAATGCAGCCAGGCTGACATTTTGGTTTTAGCTCACCACGATTCACTGTGGACGTCAGAATAACAGAATTGTACGATGATTAACAGTAGTAATAGGCATAATAATAACAAACAAAATAATATTACATTCGTGATGCTTTGTTAAATCAGCCGTGGTAAACTAATACAACCCTAAGCCAGTGAGAGACAGGAATTGGAAGATGAGCACTCCAGCCTCCTCTCCCTTGAGTGGAGCAACTTAAATGCATTGTTCTGAGAGGTGCATAGGAAGCTAGAACACTGGTTACCCACACCCATCACTGCTTGACCTGCTAATTAAAACACAGTATTGACTTTCTTCCTTTTCCTGTGTCATTTCTTCCCTGATACTCCCCAGGGGATCATTTCTGTAATAAACCACTTGCACACTAATCCATGGGACTGCTTTTGGGGGAACCCAGAGTAGGATCAATATTAAAGAAAATTTCTATGAAATTCAGGATAATGTAGGGGATATTTTTCTTACAAAGTGATGATTTCCAATAGAAACTCTGTAAGGAGAATTGTCAAGAGATAATGAGCCATATTTCTGGGACTTTCAAAATGTTACAAGTTTTGATCAAAATTTTCAGACACCTAGATGGTGCTTATTCGTTTATTAAAATATAATTATTCAAATGGAATTAGTTTCTTAAATATATGAATATAATTTTGTCTCCTCTCTTAAATATCACTGAAATGGTCAAAATGTAATTTTCATGAAAATAAATTAAATTTAGATTTAATTAAACCGTTCTTTTGAACTTTGCAAACTGTAATGCCAAGTGAATTATGTTATTATTAATCATCTTTCTTTTATTAATTAACCATCTTTCTTTTATTTAATTTATATAAATCCTAATTTGAAATAGTGCCTTCAAGTTAGAAATGTACATACACCTGACATTTCGTTGAAAAATTAAAGGTTATACCCATTTTTGTACCACACAGCTATCTCATTTGATTTATATTGATAACCATATTCCAATAAGTTAATAACTTAATTTCACCTATTCACAGGCCATCTAACAGTTTTGATTTATGTATGAAACTCAAGGTAATAATCATAATTATGGAAATTACGGTTGAAAATACTGTCTTATGAAGTCAGTCAACTTTTTTAAAATTTAGCACATAGTATACATGTAGAACTTAGCTCAGTTCAACAGCCTTCCAAGGGTGTTTTTTACTTCAAGGTGGTGGAAGAGTAGTGGCTACAATGGAAAGCAAACAAATGAACGTTTCTACAATCCAGGCCCTATCACAGCTGCACACACTGCTCTGTTGCCTGTGGGAAATGGACACATACATAAGATCCAACAAGAGTGATGAAGCAGTGAGTAGGGGAGTGGGGGTTGACATCCTTGAGCAAGAATCTTCTTTTAAGAACAGAGAGGATTAAACATTCTGTGATAAGGTTGAGAAGGTCTGGAAGTTAGTTCATCCTTAAGTAGAGGACACAATTGAAAATATTGGGAAAGAGGGGAGAGAAAAATTGCAAACAATAAGGGGATGAGCATACAATAAAGGACATATTTAGAACTTTGGTAGATATTTCATACAGAGGGACGGAAGATCAGTAGTCTTGGGCACTAATGAGTAGGAGAGCCATATTTCCCAAACTTGTAATTGGAGCACATAATCTGAGAAATGTGAATGGATTTGTAGAGCCAATGTGATACAAGGCAATGTTTGAAATTCCCATGCAGTTTGAAAAATCAGATCACCATAGCTTTGGAGAATATATCATTTCACCACAAGTATGTAACCGACAGGAGGATGAAAGGCTAACTCAAGCAACGTTAGCAGTGTATAGTGAAAGACAATGCTTCATTCTCTGAAACAAACTTTACCTATCTCAAAGAAAATTCAAACTGACCTCAATTTGGAAGAAGAATGTGTAGGATTTGAATGAGGAAGAAAAGGAAGAGGAAATAATGTACTTTAGGGGATTGATTCAGTCCAGCAGAGTAGTGACTTCAGGGTGTGGGAAACTGGACTCAGAAAAGGGTGGTGGGATGTGTGTTGGGAGGGGGCTAAAATGAGGAACATGGAAAGAAAACACAACCCAGCTAAAAATTCCCGATGACTGACACTGTACAGCCAGATACCTTAAAACTATCTAGACTTCAGATGATTTCTTTTTAGAATAGGCCTGTATCATAATACACCTGACCTTCTGAGATCTCTCCTGGAATGATTTATATTATCAGTTTATTTCGGGATCACATTTGATCAGAACTGGAGACAAAATCATGACATTAGAGAAAATTTATTAACAGCATCCTAGTCTTCTTTTTCTTTCCTCTGTTTTGGCTGAACTCTTGCCCTCTCCTACATACCATAGTCTCTATCCCAGAACTCCCATGTTGCCCCACCCACCTCGCATGTCAGAGAGGAAAGAAATCTTATTAAAGAAAGCACAATTTGGAGTAATCATGGAACCCGTCTCATGTTTAGAAAGATTTTCTCATACGTGAGAGGAAAACATTCAATACTGAATTGCTAACTGTAGATTTTTTTCTACACTGCTGGATGGAGAACTACTGTGGGTGAATTATGTGAATCATATCACATGGGTAATTAATTATTGACTCCATCTACCTTTGAGGCTGGGCCTGCTTATGCAAATTCAGAGTTGTGACTTGTTCCATCATGCAAATAAGGTTTTTTCTCTGTTCTCTGCTTCCTATACTAATCCTAGAATATGAATATTCTTGCGTGGCTAAAATTCCATATTTCAATATGAAATCATAAAACCTCAAGTGTGGGCATTTTTACTCATTTCTCTACTTGTAGCAAAGGACAAGCCCTCAGAGGGTTCCAGGGATTTGGGGTTGTGCTTCTAAATAAACAGCTTATCGGTGTCTCTAATTTTATGCAGGTTGATATTGACAAAAGAACTTGGTGTTTGTGTTTGTATATCCTGGCTCAGTGGTGCTTAAATATGCAAATTAAATTTATGTTTACATCTGCTTAAACAATTCCATTGATTCTGGTTAGAATTCAAAAGTCAAAAAAAATCACATAATAAATATGAAATTGTTTCAGATCTATAGAAAAGAACAAAACAACAAAAAGGCGGAAACAAGTGCCCAGGGTAGAAGATGAGTTAACACCTAACATCAATATCTGTTTCCTTTTTTAAAAAAATATATTTTTATTAGAAAAAAATATCATTTTGTTCTTCATGCAATTAGGGTCATGACAGACTTAGAATTTTGAATGTCTGTGTCTCTTTTTATCCTTCCCACCCTTTTGCCCTTTTCGCTCTTCGAGGGGAGAAATTTCCATTTCTCTATTAAAGGGAGAAAATAAATCATCATTTACTCTCCATCTTCCCATCTCATTTTCTAAATATTAGGTTTAGGTGTAAGACATAGTGATTGAACACTGATATACAAGAAATGCTCACCAGCTGGAAGTTTTAGCACTTAATCTCCTTCCCCTGCTTTGCCCATTTCCCCAACCCTCTCCCCTCTGGCAACCCCCAGTATTTAGGAGTTTGTGTCTGTTTCTCTTTGTTTTGTTTCTGAGATTTTGCATGTAAGTGAAATCATATGGTATTTGTCTTCCTCTCTCTGACTTACTTTGCTCAGCACCATAGGCTCTATATCGTCCATCCGTGTTGTCCCAAATGGCAATATTTGATTTTGTATTTTTATGGTACAGCAATATTTTATTGTGTATGTACACCACCATTTATTTATCCATTCCTCTATAGAGGGATACCTAGGCTGTTTCCATATTTGGCAATTGTAAACAATGCTGCAGTAAACATAGGGGTGCAGATACCTTTTTGAATTAACGCTTTTGGATTTTTGGGTAAATGTCTGGAAGTAGAATTACTGAATCGTATAGTATTTCTATTTTGAATTTTTATTTATTTATTTATTTGACAGACAGATCACAAGTAGGCAGAGAGGCAGGCAGAAAGAGAGGAGGAAGCAGGCTCCCCCCCGAGCAGAGAGCCCGATGCGGGGCTCGATCCCAGGACCCTGAGATCATGACCTGAGCCGAAGGCAGAGGCTTTAACCCACTGAGCCACCCAGGCGCCCCTCTAATTTTAATTTTTGAAAGAACCTCCATGCTGTTTTCCACAGTGGCTGCACTAATTTACATTCCCACCAACAGTGCATGAGGATTCCCTTTTCTCCACATCCTCATCAACAGTTATTTCTTGTCTTTTTGACACTAGTCATTGTGACACTTGTAAGGTGCTATCTCCGCTGTGGTTTTGATTTGCATTTTCCTGATGGTAAGTTATGCTGAGCATTTCTTCCTGTTTCTGTCGGTCATCTGTATGTTTTCTTTGGAAAAATGTCTATTCGGATCCTCTGCCTAATTTTAAAATAGGATTGGTTGTGTTTGTTTTTTGTTTTTTTGTTTTTGGTGTTGAATCATAGGAACTCTTTTTTTTTTTAATTTATTTGACGGACAGAGATCACAAGTAGGTAGAGAGGCAGGCAGAGAGAGAGGAAGGGAAGCAGGCTCCCCGCTGAGCAGAGAGCCCGATGCGGGGTTCGATCCCAGGACCCTGGGATCATGATCTGAGCTGAAAGCAGAGGCTTTAACCGACTGAGCCACCCAGGCGCCCCGAATCATAGGAACTCTTTATCTTTAGGGGCTATTAACCCCGGCTGCATATGTCATTTGCATAATTTCTGCTTCCTTAAGCAAATAAAAATACAGATCAATCTGTTTTTTACAGAGAAATAATACGGCATGTATTTATTTAAAAAGACACAATCACCCTGAGCCAGACTGACCAGATTCTGTGATTTTGATCTCTACACCAAATCTATTTCATTCTTATCAGTAGAAATCCAGACATTCTGAACTGAACCCTTTGGGCAACACTTTACATTTTTTACTAATTATCCCAACCATTATTAAAAATTAAAATACTTCTACAAGGCTAATTAAGAACTTCTCCACCACTACCATCTATTGGCTTGGTTGGACCAACATTCAGGGCATAAACATTATGATTAAATTAGATTCACATCTGAACCATGAAGTGAGAAAAATTATACATCCTTTCCGGTACAATTTTCCATTTCCTGAAATTTCTTTTTAAAAATTTATATACTTATGACTAATTTTCTGGAAATGCAAATTTCCTTTCAGTACATATGTACTGAGAAAATACTTTTGGTAACCTATTAATTTTCTCTCTTTCCTGGAGCTAGCTTTATTGGAGTCCTTCATCATTGTATTTCAATTTGGACAAGTTGTTACCTAAAGCCTTAGTCTCTCTCATTGATCCCCTCTTTCTGGATCCCATTTCTTTCTGTTTCTTGTTCTGTCTCCCCTTATTTTGGTGGCATACTTCCATCGCCTACTTAAAAGGGATGTAATGGCAGCAAATTATCTGGGAACTTGTACATCTGAATATTCTGTCCTTCTAATTTGTTGACAAAGAAATCAAGGTTGGAAATAACTTTTCCTCAAAATATTGAAGGCCTTGCTTCCAGAGAGTGTCACTTTGAAGAAGTGTGTGGCCATCCTGATTGAATTTTCATCTCTTGAACTTTCTGTATTTCTGAAAGCTTACTGTCATGTTGCAACCAGTAAATTGCATAGAATGCTGAGTGCAGTATGACTGTGATTTCATGCAAGATGAGTATCTTACTCTGGTGTTCTCAGGAGTTGGGGGTAGATGGAGAGAAGCAGGAGGTTGGGCGTGGGGGGATTCTATTATAAAACTTAAAAACCCAAATTTTTTCATTGTCTTTTTAAAAAGATTTTATTTATTTATTTGGAAGGAGGAGAAAAAGAGAGAACAGGGGGAGGGACAGAGAGAGATGTAGACTTCCCTCTGAGCAGGGAGCTCCACTTGGGGCTTGATCCCAGGAACCCGGGATCACTATCAGAGCCAAAGGCAGATGCCCAACAGACTGAGCCACCCAGATGCCCCCTTTTCATTGTCTTTATTCCTAAGTCTATCTTTTACACTTCAAAACAAAACAAAAAATTCAGGTGATGCTGTTAGTGTAATGTTTTTCTTTTAATTAAATGCACAAGATCACTGCATGTTATTGTTGAAGATGCATTTTTACACCTAGATGCCTGGAAAATCACATTGTTCAAATCAGATGTTTATTATAACATTATTCAGATTTTTAAAAAAGATTTTTATGTATTTTCTAGAGAGAGCATCAGCAAGGGAGGGGCAAAGGAGGAGGGAAAAGCAGATTTCTTGCTGAGTGAGGAGCCCATTATGGGGCTCATTCCCAGGACCCTGAGATCAGACTTGAGCCAAATTAGGATGCTTAACCTACTGAGCCACCTAGGCATCCACAGGCATTTTTATAATCTTCATGGGCCACCATTTTAAGCTATATTTGACTGTTTTTTGAAGACCAAATTATGTTAGCCATTAGCTACTATAAAAGATTGGTCGTCATCTTAATATTTTATTTATTCTTATGTATGAAAAATTATCTGGAATCATATTTCATAGAAAACATTGCCAATATATTTAGTCCTATATTTAGATATTTTATTGCTTCACCTCCATGGAGAAGCAGGATAGAATTCTCAAGCAAAAGGATACAACCACAACTTTGATGTTTAAAGTCTATGAAACCTATCTATACTTAGCTACACATAATCCTTGCCCACATGACTTTTCAGGGAACCACCTGTTATTGTCTGAAGGACACAGAGTACACCCACTCTATTGTATGATCAGAATGGAGACCTGAGAGCATAAAATTTTTAATAATATTAACAGTAATAAGAACAGCAATAATAATAATAGCTATCATTTCTTGGACTGTGTCCAACCGGATTTACATGCCTTATTCCATGCAGAACTTAAAATGTATTTTTTAAAGATTTTATTTATTTATTTGACAGAGAGATCACAGGCAGAGAGGTGGCGGGGGGAGAAACAGGCTCCCCGCTGAGCAGAGAGACCCATGCAGGGTTTAATCCCAGGACCCTGAGATCATGACCTTAGCCAAAGGCAGAGGCTTAACCCACTGAGCCACCCAGGGGCCCCTTAAATGTATTTCTGATTATTAATATAACTCCAGTTTTATGAATAAGGAAGCTGAGGCTCATTGTGGTTGAGTCCTTTGCCTATTCTCGTGTTAGATTGGAATTGGACTCTGGGCCTGTTGGAGTCTATAAACAGGTGTGCAAAAGGGCACAAGTCTCTGTTAGTTTATCTTGGGGACGGTGACTTGGTTAGACGTGAGAGTGTGAATTTAGAAACTTGGAGAGGACTCATAGCTGTGTGTGCACAATCAAGTTTATCCTGCTTGGTATGTCAAAGAGGATGCTTAAGGCAAATATTAGGCCCCTGGCAAGGGATGTGTATGTGTGTGTGTGTGTGTGTGTGTGTGTGTGTGTGTGTGTAGAGAGAGAGAGAGAGAGAGAGAGAGAGAGATTTAATATAAGAAATTGTCTCATGGGATTATGGAGGCTGGTGAATACAAAACCTGCAGTGTGACCCAACAGGCTGGAGACCCAGGGGTGCTGATAGAGGGGACCAAGTTCAAAGGCAGTCTGCTGGAGTTTTCACAAATTGGCAAGGTTAAACCTGTTGGTGGTAGCTGGTTCTTCCGTGGTTGTCTTAAGCCTGAGAACAGGAGAAAGCCTCATAAAATACAGGCTAGGGAAAAAGAAGAATTAAAATAAGTTAAATTGAGTTAAAACTTAAAATGAAAAGTAATCCTCACTTACCACTATCATTTGGAATCTAAGCTTCCTTGAACACTGTGTTTTTTCTCCTCTGGTAAAAATCTCACAGGTAGGGATGGCAACAAAAAAAATGAGTCTTTAACTTCATTCTATGTCTTTAAAAGTTATTTTAAGAGCAAGCAGGATCTCTGATTCTGTGGTGTTTTTTGTTTTTGTTTTTGTTTTCCTTATGTGAGAACAAAAGTGTGAGAAAAGAAAAAGAAGAACCCAGCCACTGACATCTGGGGACTGGTCTGACACTTAGAGGTAGGCCTCGGGGATTTTCAGAGAGCTGGCCTGATACTCACAGCTAGTCCACGTTGTTCTTCTGTTGGACGTAAACAATTTCACAGGACACCAATGTCAGACAAGGTCACTCTGTGACCATGATGGAGTGAGACAAAATGAGTCCGCTTCATAATATTGTCTCCACACAGACCAAAATGAGGTCACTGTACAACCTACAAAATATTACATACATGCGCTCTTGGACAAAATGTTACTTCTTTATTAAAACAGTTTTATCCTCCCTCTAATCTGTCTTCCCTTTAAAGAAGTTTTATTGTGACACACAAATCATAGGATTGCCCCTGAGTTTTAGCAGCACTCAATCCCCCCAATCCCCAATCAAAGCAGGAATGCCATAATAGGTTCTTTCTGGCGCATTCTTTTTGAGGTACACTGCGGTTCCCTAGGGCGTGCATCCTCCCTCCGTACAGTGAGTAGTAAATCCAACTTGTTAAACTAGAGATGTGTCCCTGGTGGTCTTTGACTGGAGGGCAAAGAATCTTGGGGGAAATATATCATAGTCTGCTTGTTTCAAATCATTTCAAGAAGACAACATAAAAAAAGAAAAAAGTTGATCCTGAAACAGCCATTATTAATCAAGTGAAAATCTATCCAGGTGAATGCTTTTATTGACTAACCTACCTTCTGTTGCTTAAGACAAGTATCGTGCTTAATTGTGTTTTTTAAATTGTGTCTTCAGTCAAGGAAATAAGTGTGTGTCTAGCAACACATCATGATAATCAGTTCATTCAGTCACTTAAAAAAAATCTAAACACACACACACACACTCCAAACTAAACAAAAATCAATCAAGTCAATTGCTTGACAGAATGGATTGGCCAAGGGCTGCTGGGTGGCTCAGTTGGTTTAGCATCTGCCTTCAGCTCAGGTCATGATCTCGGGGTCCTGGAATAGAGCCCCATGTCAGGCTTCCTGCTCGGTGGGGAGTCTGCTTCTCCATCTCCCTCTGCCTGCCTCTCCCTCACTAGTGTGTGCTCTCTCTCTTTCTTTTTCTCTCTCAAATGAACAAATAAAATCTTTTAAAAAATGGATTAGCCAGCTGGTCCTAAATACACCTTCATTTCAATAACCATTTGGAAATACACACAGTGGCATTCGTGATTTCACCATTTTTTCTAAAAGCATCCAAATTCACAAAAAGTAAGTTCCCCCTATGCTTTCATTGCTATTGTTGGTGTTTAGTATCCATTAGTGGAATGGGATTGCTCAATAAAGAGTACATGTGTGTGGGTATATGCTTCCATCACGTGAAGTATCCTTAACTTTTCTGGGGGGGTGGGGAGAGAAAGGAAGGATAATTCTTATTTTCAAAGGGCATTTTTCCTTACTTCACTTTATATTTCTGAATTTTATTTTATGAGACTTATGTTAAGCCAATAAAGTAACTCTTTATAGCTGTGGTACATTTCTTTAATTTCTTTGAAAAAAGAAATATCTATTTAAATTAACATATCCTTTAACTTCAGCTGTTTTGATTTCCCATTTATTTCTTTTCTGAGTTAAAATATTTGAAATATTCACACTAAAGACCACATGATTATATCATGAAATGAGACCAGTAAGTGTGCAATTAACTGATACAAATTTTGTCACCTAATGAAGGCCTTGCAATCATGCAGGACCGAGAAAAATTGTTGCTTTAGTTGCCTGAGATATCTTTTCCCTAGGTAAATGTCAAGGCTAAATATCTGTTTTACTTCCCAGCCAGCTGTAAAGATTCTTCGAACTTCCCTATTTCTGGATGCTGATGGGAAAATGTGACGTGGTGTGGAGTTAAAGGCAGTTAAAACAGAATATAAGGGGGCGCCTGGGTGGCTCAGCCCGTTAAGCGGCTGCCTTCGGCTCAGGTCATGATCCCAGCGTCCCGGGATCAAGTCCCACACCGGGCTTCCTGCTCCACAGGGAGCCTGTTTCTTCCTCTGCCTCTGCCTGCCTCTCTGCCTGCCTGTACTCTCTCTATCTCTCTGACAAATAAACAAATAAAATCTTTAAAAAAAAAACCAACAGAATTTAAGGCCAGGAAAAGGGAATGAAGAGAATAGACTAAAAGAGCAAGAGATGAAATCATAAATGTGAAACAAATCAGCATTATCTCTAAAGATTTAAGAAGCTTGATTTAAGATCATGTCAAAAGATGAATCTTACAAACATAAACTTTAGCAAAAAGAGGAAAGGATGTAGAATCCATGTGACATAATTCCATCTTTATGAAGTTGAACACCAGGTAAAATTAAATTACATTGTTTAGGAATACAAGCATTGATGGTTAAATGTAGAAAAACAAGGTAGGAAATTATTACCATAAAAAATCAGGATAGGGGCACCTGGGTGGCTCAGTGGGTTAAAGCCTCTGCCTTCGGCTCAGGTCATGATCCCAGGGTCCTGGGATCGAGCCCCGCGTCAGGCTCTCTGCTCAGCAGGGAGCCTGTTTCCCTTCCTCTCTCTCTTTGCCTACTTGTGATCTCTCTCTCTCTCTGTGTCAAGGAAATAAATAAAAAATCTTAAAAAAAAATCAGGATAGTGATTACTTCTAGAGGTTGGGAAGAAATTGATCAGGAGAGGACACAGTGTAATGTAAGGATTGCTTTTTATAAAGTTCTATTCCCCAATGTGGATAGTTAAGATGCAGGTTTATTTTATAACTGATGGGCTATATGTATTTGCTTTAGGAATTTTTTTCCTTTGTGCATTTTAGACTTAAAAAATGTTCACAATGTTTTTGTTGGTTTTTTTTTGAAAGATTTTATTTATTTATTTGAAAGAGAGAGAGAGAGAGAGAGAGAGAGAGAGAAAGAGCATGCACAAGCAGAGGGAAGGGCAGAAGGAGAGGGAGAAGCAGACTTCCCGCCAAGCAGGGAGTCAGATGGAGGGCTAGATTTCAGGACTCTGGACCTGAACTGAAGGTAGACGCTTAACCGACTGAGCCACCCAGGTGCTCCTACAAGGATTGTTTTTTTTAAGTGTTTGAAATGGTTCTCAGCTGTACCTTCTTGTCTTATCATTGCCTACACTTGTAGTGTGTTCTACCCTGTCCTGCCTACCACATATAAAAATAGCTTTAATTCATTAAAAAAAATAGCTTCAAATACAAACTTACTGAGAAACCAGGAAAATTAGAATAACTAAGCAAAACCAAAGGTATGATGCTCACTGTAATATATTCAGGCTTCATAAAAGAATATTGGTTTTGAAAAAAATTACAAAGCCAATAAAATTCAGATCTCTGCTCTAGATTTTGCCTTTACTAAAGTTGCTCGGCCCATAGGATTTGTTGACATTACCCCAGGGTCTGTTCAACTAGCCTTAATAGTAGAGTCAGAGAAAAGACAAGATTTAGCTCATAAGTGCCTTAGGGTAGACACATGAAAACTTGATATTAAATGTTATATTTTGAGTTTTTTCACACAGGTTAAAATGAATAAATCTTAATTGTATGAGTTAATGAGCTTTGACAAAAGCATGTACAAGTATAACCATACCCTGAATTGAGTTGTAAAATATTTTCACAACCCCAGATGGTTCCCTCATGCTTTTCTTCAGTCAGAACTTCCCAGAAGGAACAATTGATCTGGTCTTTGTCATCACCACCAAATAATTCTGCCTCATATACTGAGAATAATACAGCATATACTCTTTTATGATGGGCTTATTTTGCTCAGTGTTGCATCTGTGAGATGTGTCGTGCTGTTGTTCCTGTCAAGAGTTTGCTCCTTTTGACCGCAGGGTAGTATTCTATTATTTGAACATAGCACCTTTTTTAATCAATTCTCCCTCTGAGAGATATTTACATTATTTTCCATTTCTAGCTATTAGAAATAGAGATGTAGTAAGCAATATTGTACAAGTCTTTTGGAGTATTTCTGTTTTGATCCCTTTTGGGTAAATACCGAGGAGTAAATCTTTATGGATCTTTTAAAATAGCTATCTTTTGGTTTCATTGGTTGTCCTCGAGGTTTTGTTCATTTTTTCAACTAACTTCTCCAATTGTAGAAAAAAATCAACCATTTTATTTATTTGTTTGTTTGTTCATTTGTTTATGAAGATTTTATTTGAGAGAGAGTGAGCACGAGTGGGGAGGGAGCAGAGGGGCAGAGGGAAGCAGACTTCCCACTGGGCAGGGCACTGGACTTAATCCCAAGACCCCGGGATCATGACCTTAGCCAAAGGCAGACACTTAACCAACTGAGCCACTCAGGCTCCCCAAAGAACACCCTTTTTAAAGCTCACAGTTTAGTTGCATTCGGTACATTGACAGTGTTGAGAAACCATCACCTACCTCTAAAGGATGACCCTTTTCCAAATCTTTTTCATCACCCCAAAGAGTGATTCCCATACCCATTAAGCAGTCACTCCCAGCTTCTCCCTGTTCTCCACTCCTGGAAATCATTTACCTTCTTTCTGTCTCTATGGTTTTGCCTATTCTTGAAATTTCAATAGGTGACACAGAAAGTGTCTGACCTTTTGAGTCTGGCTTCTTTATCTTAGCCCAGAGTTTTCAATGTTCCTGTGTTGTAACATGTTTCAATACTTTATTCCTCTTTACAACAGAATAACATTCCATTGCATGGCTCTAACACAAGTTGTCTCTTCATGCATTAGCTGATGGACATATGGGTTGTTGCCACCTTTTAATGATTGTGAATAGTGCTGCTGTGAACATTCATATACAAGATTTCCTTTGAATACCCATTTTTGATTCTTTTGAAATATACCTAGGAATGGAATTCTTCATGTAATTCTAGGTTTGCCTTTTTGATAAACTACTGAACTCTTTCTCACAGATGTACTGTTTTACATTCCCACCACTAATTATGAATATTTACACATTTTATATTTCTGCCACGAAGGTATGAGAATTCCAACATCTGCACCTCCTTGTCAGTGCTTGCTGTTTCCCACTTTTAAAACTATTATTGTGATAGCCACTCTAGTGGTTATGCAGTGGTATCTTATGGCTATGATTTGCATGTCTCTGCTATCTAATTACGTTGAGCATCTTTTCATGCATGAGTTGGTCATTTGCATATATCCTTTAGAGAAATGCCTATGCCCATTTTTTAATTGGGATGTTTACCTTTGTATTATTGAGTTTTAAGAGGTGTTGTGATTTTTTTTTAACATATCTTGAGTACTTTGTCCTTTCTGGATATAGGATGAGCAAATATTTTCTTCAATTCCGTAGACTTTCGCTTCCTTGATAGTGTCTTTTGATGGATGAACTTTTAGGTCTGATGAAGTCCAATTTATCTACATTTTGTGTTGTTGCTTTTGCTTTTATTGTCATGTTTAAGAATTGCCAAATCTAGGGCACCTGGGTGGCTCAGTGGGTTGGGCCTCTGCCTTTGGCTTGGGTCATGATCCCAGGGTTCAGGGATGAGTCCCACATCGGGCTGTCTGCTCAGCAGAGTGCTTGCTTCCCCTCTCTCTCTGCCTGTCTCTCTGCCTACTTGTGATCTCTCTCTCTGTCAAATAAATAAATAAAATCTCTAAAAAAAATTGCCAAATCTACAATTACAGTGATTTTAGGCATGTTTCTAAGAGTTTTATACTTTTAGCTCTTAGGTTGAGATCTTTGGCCCATTTTTGAACTAATTTTTGTAGATGGTATGCAGTGTGATCCAACTTCATATTTTTGCACAAGAATATCAAGCACCATTGTCAAAGAGTCTATTCTTTCGTGCTCACTTCGGCAGCACATATACTAAGAGTCTATTCTTTCCCCAGTGATTGGTTTCGGCACTTTTGTAAAAAATCAGATGTCCATACTAAAAGCAAAAACAAGAAGCAGCAATTATTGGTGAGGATATGGGGAAAAAGGAATCCTCATGCCATTGGTGGGTGTGCAAACTGGTGCAGCCACTGGGGAAGAGTATGAGATTACTCAAAAAATTAAAAATTCAATTATCATATGATCCAGTAATTCCACTACTAGGTATTTATCCAAAGAATATGAAAACACTAATTTGAAAAGATATGTGCACTCCTATGTTTATTGAAGCATTATTTATAATAGCTGAATTATGGAAGCAGTGTGCATCAATAGATGAATGGATAAATTGATATATATATGTATATGTATATATACACACATGGACATATAAATACATACATGTGTATATATACACACACATATATATAAAATGGAATATTACTCAAACATAAAAAGAATGAAATCCTTTCATTTGCAACAACATGGATGGATCTAGAAGGTATAGTGCTAAGTGAAATTAGTCAGAGTGATTTCACTCATATGAGGAATTGAAGAAACAAAGAAAACAAAAAAAAACAAAGAAAAAAAGACAAATCGAAAAGTAGACTCTTAACTGTAGAAAACAAATTGGTGGTTACTACAGGGGAGGTGGGAGGGGGGAGTGTGAAATAGGTGAAGGGGATTAAGAGTACGCTTATCATGGTGAGCACTGAGTAATGTATAGAATTGCTGGTCACTATATTATACCCTTGAAACTAATATAACACTGTTTGTTAACCACATTGCAATTAAAAAAAATCAATTGGCTGTAGATGTATGACTTTACTTCTAGATTCTCAATTTTGTTCCGTTGGCCTATATGTCTGTCCTCATGCCAACACTAGTTTTGTGAGTTTTGAAATATGAAAGTATGAGTCCTACAACTTTTTCTTTATCAAGATTGTTTTGGCTAATTGGGGTCACTTGTAAGTCCATATATTTGTTAAGGGTTTTCATTGTTGGTCTGTTTCGTAACTTTTCTAAACCATTTTTTGGTAAAACTGTATTATTTGTCCTGCATACCACTGGAGTCTATGTTCTGTTAGCTTATTTGGCCAGCTAGTATTTTGACAGTTTCCTTAAATTCCTGGAGCAGAAGAAAAAGACAAAAAAGGGAAGGAAAAGTAAAGGTAGAAATAGAAACAAAGCAAAACAATAAAGTATTTTCCCAGGTATGCAGAATGACACTGTTTGGGGGGTGTTTCTTCAGTGCTTAGCCAGGCCATTTACAACTCTGCCTTGGCCTTCCCTTTATGCTTGTTGGATCCTCATGGTCAACCTGCGGCGAAAGCTCAGAGTCTTTCAGGTCTTTTCTGTGCATGCATCCAGCCCTGAGGTTGTGGTTGGCCTTCTCTAGTCCCTTATATATGTGGGAGGATTTCACAACACCATTCCTTCCTCTATTTAGCTCCTTTCTCAACCCTCTTTTTTCTCAGACTTGGTAGCCTGTCTGTTGCTTCTCCTGGCTGTTATTCCCTTGCCCCCAGCTGCTGTGGCCAATACTTTTGCTTTAAATGCTTTCAGCAAATGCCACCAGGCAGCAAATGTCACTTTGAAATCCACTCCAGGCCTAGGAATTCTCTTTATTTGTAAAAATGAATGAACGAGGGGTGCCTGAATGGCTCAGTGGGTGAAGCGTCAGCCTTCGGCTCAGGTCATGATCCCAGGGTCCTGGGATCGAGCCCTGCATTGGGCCCCTTGTTCAGTGGAGAGCCTGCTTCTTCCTCTGCCTCTGCCCATCCCCCTGCTTATGCTCTCTCTCTCTCTTTGTCAAATAAATAAACAAAATCTTTTAAAAAATGAATGAATGAATGAATGAATAAAGTCCTTCGGCTGGTTCCTTAGAGAGCTACCACGCAGAGCAACACAACCACAATTCTTTGAGCATATGGCCCCCTGTGCCTCTCTGCACGAAAACCTGTCCCTGACATGCGGGCATGCAGGTTTGTACCTTTGTGGCCACAGCCCATCTGAGGGGAGAGGAGGGGGGAGCTGCTTAAAATTTCACAGCACCCTCTTACCATGAGGCAGTAACGTCTTTCTTCACTAGGGTTTCTGCTGGTTGTTTTAAGTTTTGGATTAGATCGCAGATTCTGCACAACTTGATTCTGACCGTTTTAACCAGCATTTTGTCAGTGTTCGGGAGGGATGGAGCCCTGGAGGTCCCTCCTCAGCCATTGTTAGTGACATCGCTCTCATTCACTTTTATTTCCTTATTACCCACCGAGGAGAGACTAAGTTGTGTCCTCCCCTGTCCAAATTCATATGCCAAAGTCCTCACCACACCCCAGCCCACCAGCCATACCTTAGAAAATGACGTGGAGAAAAGGACTTCACAGAGGAAACTCAGTTGAAATGAAATGGGACCTAATCCAATTTGACTGGTATCTTCATAAGAAGAAATGTGGACTTGTGGGGTGCCTGGGTGGCTTAGTCTGTTAAGCGTCTGGCTTTGGCTCAGGTCATGATCCCAGGGTCCTGGAATCAAGTCCCAGGTCAGGTTCCCAGCTCGGCGGGGAGCTTGCTTCTCCCTCTCTGTCTGCCTGCCGCTCTGCCTACTTGTGCTCTCAATCTCTCTGTCAAATAAATAAATAAAATCTTTAAGAAAAAAAAAAGAAATGTGGACATAGATACAGAGGTGACGACACAGGGAGAAGACGCCCATCTACCAGCCAAGGAGAGAGGCCTTGTATAGAGGATTCTCCTCACAGCCCTCAGAAGAAACCAGTCTTGGCAAACCTTGATGTCAGCTTTCCGGCCTTCAGAGCTTATGGGGAAATAAATTTCTGTTGTTGAAGGCAATAAGTCTGTGGTCCTTAGATATGGCAGCAGCAAGAGCTATCCCATACACCATGATATTTTAAAAAGATTTTATTTATTTATTTGACAGAGAGAGATCACAAGTAGGCAGAGAGTCAGGCAGAGAGACAGAGGAGGAAGCAGGCCTCCCGTGAAGCAGAGAGCCCGATGTGGGGTTTGATCCCAGGACCCTGGGATCATGACCTGAGCACAAGGCAGAGGCTTTAACCCACTGAGCCACCTAGGAACCCCCTAATACACCATGATTAATGCTTGTGTCTTTCTATATATTCTGAGTTTAATTTGCTATGTTCATAGTTTTCTAGCTTCTTGAAGTGGAAGTTTAGATTATTGATTTTACAACTTCAAACTTTCAACAGAAGTAGTTAAAATTACAGGTTTTCTCTTATGGTTTTTGTTATCAATATCCCATAAATATTTATAGGTTTTCATTGCTACTTTGGTCCCTGGGTTCTTTGCAATTATGTTAATTTCTTTATAAAGATTTACAGATATTCCAGGTATTTCTCTGTTATTTTCTTCTAATCTAATTCTTTTGGGGTCATAAAACTAGCTTTGTATGATTTGAATCACTTTAAATTTATTGATAATTGCTTTATGGTCCAGAATGCGGTCTATCTTGGAAAATGTTCCATGATGCACCTGAAAAGGATGTGTATTCTGATGTTGTTAGATGAAGTGATCTATGGACATCAGATCCCATTAGTTAACCGTCGGTTCAAGCCTTCTATATCCTGACTGATTCTCTGCCTACTCTGCTCTATAAATTATTGAGATAGAGGTTGAAATCTTTCCCTCTTATTGTAACCTTGTCTGTTTATCTTCTGAGTTCTATCAAATTTTGTTCAGTCTACTTTCCGCACAGTTTTAATTTTATAAGTATCAGGAAGATATTAATAATATTTAAATTTGAAATCTTTTCCTGTTAAATACAATGCCTAAATACAATTGGAGTCATCTTAATTTTTTAATTAAAATTTTAAGAGAACCAACAGTTTATGTATGTATATATTTTTTTCAGCTTTATTGACATACGATTGACATATAACATTGTGTATACAATGTAATGATTCAATATGTGTACAGTACTATGATTACCACAGTAAGATTAACGTGTCCAGCACTTCACGGGTTACTTCTTTCGTGGTGAGAACTTTAATCATCTACTCTCTTCGCAACTTTCAAGCACCCAATTGAGGATTGTTAACTAATGACACCATGATGTACATTACATCCCCAGAACGTCTTCATCTTATAACTAGATATTTGTATCCTTTGACAACCTTCCTGCATCTTTTCCCACTCCCTAACCCCTGCCCCTGGAAACCATTAATCTGCTCCCCATTTCTATGAGTTCAGTTTTTTCGATTACTTATGTAAGTGAAATAACACTATATCTTTATCCGTTTTCTTTATCCATTAATTCATTGATGGACTCTTGGGTTGTTTCTATGTCTTAGCTGTTATAAATAACGCTGCAGTGAACATGGGGTGTAGAAGTTTCTTTACAATAGTGATTTCGTTTCTTTTGGATATATACCCAGAAATGGAAGTGATAGATCATATGGTAGTTGTATTTTTAATTTTAATTAGAGGCACTGCCATTCTATTTTCCATAACAGCTGTACCAATTCACATTCACACCAGAAGTGTACAAGGCTTCTCCCCAGCATTTGTCATCTCTTGTCTTTTTGATAATGACCATTTTAACTATCTTTGTCCAGTTTTGGTATCAGGGTAATAGTAGCTTCGTAAAATTAAATGTAAAATGCATCCAACTCTTATTTTCTGGAAGAGATTATGTGCATGTGGCATTCACGCTGTAAACATTTTGTGGAATTTTTGTGGAATTCTCTAATGAAATTCTTTAGGTCTAGAGAATTTTTAGTGGGGAGAATTTGTAAACCAAGACTCTGATTTCTAAAAAAAAAAAAAAAAAAAAAAAAAGAACTTCCAACTTCTTTAGTAGTTATAGGGCCATTTGAATTATCTAGTTCATATTGTATGAGTTGTGATCGACTGTGACCTTCAATGAGTTGGTACATTTCATTCAAGTTGTCAAATTTATGTTATATAAAGTTGCTCATAGCGTTTCCTTATCATCCTTATAATGTAGTGATAGACCTTGTTTCATTATTAGTAATTTGTGTTTTCTTTTTGTTTTTGTCAGTCTTAGTAGAGTTTAACATTTATAAGGTATATCTTCTTCCATCCTTTTAATTTCAACCCACATATAACACTTCATTTGAAGTGAGTTTCTTATATAAAGTGTAAAAGTTGGTTCTTTATCTTTTTCATCCACTTCGCCAGTCTCTGTCTTTTCATTGGTGTATTTAATCTTTAGGTTTTATGTAAGTCCGGATATGATAGGCTTTAAATCTGCCATTTTATTTATTTAAGAATTTATTGAGAGAGAGAGCCCACAGGCGCATGAGTAGTGGCGAGGGGCAGTGAGAGAGAGGGAGAAGCAGGCTCCCTGCTGAGTGCAGAGCCTGTTTCTGGCCTCCATCCCAGGACCCTGGGATCATGAGCTGAGCAGAAGGCGGACGCTTAACTAACTGAGCCACCTAGGTGCTCCTGCCATTTTATTTTTTTGTTTTCTGTTTTTGCCTCCTTGTTTGCATGTCTCTGTTCTCATTATCCTGCCTCCTGTGGGTTGCATCAACTGGTTTTTAGAATTCCATTTTGACATATCAATTATTTTTGTATGGCTTTTCCAGGGGTTTCTGTAGGCATTCCATGTTATATCCAGAACTGTCATAGTCTACTTGCTCTGTCATTTTCACAGCCTGTGTGATGTGTAGAAATCTCATCTTTTTTGTTGTCTCTTTACCCTCATTCTATTAGCATTGCCTTAAATAGTTCCCCTATGTACATTTAAAACCACAGTGTTATGACACAGTGTTAGATATTTGAAATTGATTTCAGAAGACACATTAAAAAAACAAATGATGAGATAGGGTCCTGCACTTTCCATTATGCCATTCTGCCTTTGATGAATGGATCCCAGGGCTGACCAAGGGAGAATTTTCATACCATTATTGCCAGTATCTGAGAAGTGGTAAAGACTTATTTCATATGAGAAATCTAGTTACCTTGGGGCACCTGGGTGGCTCAGTGGGTTAAAGCCTCTGCCTTCGGCCTCAGGTCATGATCTTGGGGTCCTGGGATCGAGCCCTGCATCGGGCTCTCTGCTCAGCCAGGGAGCCTCCTCTCTCTCCGCCTGCCTCTCTGCCTACTTGTAATCTTTGTCTGTCAAATAAATAAATAAAATCTTTAAAAAGAAAAAAAAAGAAATCTAGTTACTTAAAGAAGCTACATGAAGCCAAGTGTGATTAAGAAAGTATGGCGTAGGGGCAGCTGGGTGGCTCAGTGGGTTAAAGCTTCTGCCTTTGGCTCAGGTCATGATCCCAGGATCCTGGGATCAAGCTCCCCACCCCCCCAATCAGGCTCTCTACTCAGCAGGGAGCCTGCTTCCTGCTTCCTGCTTCCTCCTCTCTCTCTCTCTGCCTGCCTCTCTGCCTACTTGTGATCTCTGTCTGTCAAATAAATAAATAAAATCTTTTTTAAAAAAAGCATAGAGTGGGGTGGGGGTTAAGGTGGTAGGAAAAGAAAAAATGAAACAAGATGGGATCGGGAGGGAGACAAACCAAAAGAGACTCTTAATGTCATAAAATAAACTGAGGGGGGTGGGGGAGAGGGGGGTTGGGAGAGGGTGGTGGGGTTACATTATATGTTTAAATAAAAAAAAGCTTAAAGAAAAAAAAAGCATAGAGTAAGATAACGTTAAAATTGGTGGAAGGAGATCAAAAGTTAAAAACATATTTTGGAGGTACAGTTGAATACCAAAAATATATCAGGCAAGGCACCGTGAATTATCTTTTTCTTTCGCTTTAAAATTTAATTTATGATGTTTGCAAAAGAAATAGGGATCTATAATTAGAATTTTAGGTGCACCACTTACAACGAGCATTTACTCATAAATATTTTCAACATGCAGCCCAGTATGTACAAAATGTTTACTCATTTGAATGCAAAACCCAAAGTATTGGTGTATATTTATTTATTTAGCTAGTTAAGGGCTTCAGGCACATTTATAACATCGCTGAGAGTGCATAGACATGTACACATAACAGTGAACAATCCTATAACGAGCTGCAAGGGCACAAGTATGGAAAAAGAGGGATCATTGGGAATATAGTTTAAAAAATACCTCCTGAAGCTTTTGGATCTTGGCTTCTTTCCCCTTAAATTACCCAAGCAAGTGGCCACTTGTAAGTTCTTCCTAATGGTTGTTCCTGCAGTACGATGTTGTTGACCCTACTGAGATTCTTTCCTTCCTCGGTTTCTGAGATGCTATTCTCTTCTTCTTTGTCTTCTATGCCTTTTTCCAGGGTTCATCCTGTTTTTAAACATGAGTATTCCTCCGAGTTCCATTAAGCTACAGTTTTCTCAATCGAGTGGCCTCCCTGAAGTATGATGCCTACTTTATCTTCTTAAGATTTTTTTAAAAGATTTTATTTATTTATTTGACAGAGAGAGAGGGAGAGAGAGCAAGCAAGCACAGGCAGAGGCAGAGGGAGAAGCAGGCTCCCTGCTGAGCAAGGAGCCAGATGTGGGACTCGATCCCAAGACGCTGGGATCATCACCTGAGCCGAAGGCAGCCGCTTAACCAACTGAGCCACGCAGGCGTCCCTCTTTTTTAAAAAGATTTTATTTATTTATTTGACAGATAGAGATCACAAGTAGGCAGAGAGGCAGGCAGAGAGAGAGGAGGAAGTAGGCTTCCTGCCGAGCAGAGAGCCGGATGCGGACTCGATCCCAGGACCCCAGGATCATGACCTGAGCCAAAGGCAGAGGCTTTAACCCACTGAGCCACCCAGGCGCCCCCTCTTTTTAAGATTTATTTGAGAGAGAGGGCGAACACACAAGCAGGGGGAGGGGCAGAGGGAGAGGGAGAAGCAGGCTTCCTGCAGAGCAGGGAGTCCAACACGGGGCTCCATCCCAGGACCCCGAGATCATGACCTAAGCTGAAGGCAGCCACTTCACTGACGGAGCACCGCCCCCCTCCCCGCCGCCTAGCACCCCTGTGTCTACTTTAAAGACTTTGACTAGCACATGTATAATCAAAACAATTCCATTTCTTTTTTGAAACTGTTCAAAACAATTCGTTTCTTTTTTGAAGCAGAGATCTGCATATCTAATTGATTAGAGGACACTTCTTCCCAGATGATTGTCAGGAATTTCACTCATTCAACAATTATTTATTCAGTATCTACGTCTTAAAGAATATGTCTGTCAGAACCCATGCCACCAATATCTCTCACTGCTTCTGCTTCTGCTTCGGAAAGGGTTTGTCTACCTCTAGCCTTGCACTTGCCCCTGAATTCTCTCAATCACAGCTCAATCTCTCTGAAGTGCAAATCTGACAATGTCACTCTCTTGCTTTAAACATATCATTGTTTTTCCTTTACCGTCAAGTCTAAATTCAGAGTTTCCCACAAAACCGCTTCACCCTTTCTTTCTCATATCAATTACTTTCTCTCAAAAATCTAGCTACTTTATTTTTTTTCCAGCTTTTATTTATTTGAGAGCTAGAGTGCATGCGCAAGTAGGATGGAGGGAGGATGGAGGGTAGAGGGAGAAGGAGAAGTAGACTCCCCGCTGAGCAGGGAGCCTGAAGCGGGGCTCGATCCCAAGATCCTGAGATCATGACCTAAACCCAAAGTCAGATGCTTAACTGACTGAGCCACCCAGGTGCCTCTCAAATAGCTAGCTACTTCAGATTGCATTCCATCATTCCCAGACTCCCATTCTATTCATATTAATTTCTTCTTGATCATACATATGCTCTTCTTGTAATGCTTCTCCTACCCACTTACTTGTCTGAGAAAGTGCTACTGATCTCTCAAGTTTCAATTCATGTCACCTTTCTTATATATTCTCTTCTCACCAAACTACAACTCAGTCAGAATTAATTACTTCCTCAACTGAGTTCTGACAGCATTTTGCACTTACTGATATCAGAGGCTTGGTCACAATACACAGTACAATAGTTATTTGTTTGAGTATCTGAGTCCTTTACCAGGTTTGAGTTTCTGAAAAATAAAGGTGGGCACCTGAGTGGCTCAGTTGATTAAGCAACTGCCTTTGGCTCAGGACATGATCCCAGAGAGCTGGGATCGAGTCCCTCATTGGGCCCCCAGCTCAGCAGGGAGTCTGCTTCTCCCTCTGACCTTCCCCTTCTCATGCGCGCTCTCTCTCAAATAAATAAATAAATAAAGTCTTCTTAAAAATAAAGGTACTTTGCCTGAAACATAAAAACCAGTTGCCTAATAAATGATTGTTTTGCTTTCTTGCTGAAATGAATATTGTGATGGTTAATTTTGTACGTCGGCTTGATGGGGCACAGGGTCCCCAGATTAAACATTATTTCTGGCGTGCCTATGAAGATATTTCTGGATGAAACTAGCATTTGAATTGGTGGACTCAGTAAAGCAGATTGTCCTCCCCAGTGTGGGTGGACATCATCTAATCCACTGGGGACCAGGATAGAACAAAAGACTGAGGAAAGAGGCATCATCTTTTTTCTGCCTCATTCCTTGTTCCCCATGCCTTGCCTTGATATAGCTCATCCCATCTTCTTGTGTCAGCTGACTAGGATTTACACCATTAGCCCTTCTGATCCCCAGACCTTTGGAACTGAACTAAAGTATACTACCAGCTTTCCTGGGTTTCCACCTTGCAGAGAGCAGGTTATGGGACTTCTCAGCCTCCATAATCACATAATCAAATGAACCAACTGCTCATAAAAAACTATATATATATGCATATATACACATACACATGTACGTATATATGTACATGTATACATATGTGTATAGTATATATATACTACATATAGTATAAACAGTATATGAATAGTGTGTGTGTGTGTACACACTATATATATACATATACACCATATATACTAGTGAAAGTTAAGAGCTTTGTCGTTAGTCCTAATTGTGATTTAGTGATCTCATCCACTCTTGTGGCTTCTGCTGCTCATTCCTCTATCTCTCTATTTTGTCTTCATCTCTGTTGGAGATTTCTCTTAACCTGACTGGTTATTAAACATTGGGGTTGCCTAGGATTGTTTCCTTGCCTCACTATTCATATATAATACTATATCATAAAAAAATACTATATTATAGTATACATACTGTAGTTTAGTATATGGCATATATAGTATATGTACTATATGCATATATATGTGTGTACTATATACCTATATGCATATATAGACACAATCATTTAATATATATTATAATAATAAACATTTATATATATATACACACACGTATATATGTGTGTGTGTGTGTGTGTGTGTGTGTGTGTGTCTTCCTGTTGGTCCATTTCTCTGGAGAGCCCTGACTAATGAAATTATAAAACATGGTTTTTCCCAAGCAAAAATTTAGAGCATATCAAGCACATTTTATTTATTTTTTTAAAGATTTTATTTATTTATTAGAGAGAGAGAGAGTGAGCACAGGCAGACAGAGAGGCAGGCAGAGGCAGAGGGAGAAGCAGGCTCCCTGCCGAGCAAGGAGCCCGATGTGGGACTCGATCCCAGGACGCTGGGATCATGACCTGAGCCGAAGGCAGCTGCTTAACCAACTGAGCCACCCAGGCATCCCTCAAGCACATTTTAAACAGAAAAGGGACAAAGGAAACCATGTCCCCTGTCCTGCTACCAAATACCTTGTCTTGCAATATCACCCAACAAAGTGCAGCTCTGTAGATGAGGTTCATAATTCCTTTTTAGCTTTTCGTGGTGATAAGGAGATCCCTTAGGCCCTGTTCTTGCCCTCATCTCCAAAGCTCAGCTGGAAAATGTCCAGTCCTCTGGGGATCTTCCCTCAAGCACGGCGAAGTTAAGAACCTTGTCGTTAGCCCTGATCGTGATTTAGTGATCTCATCCACTCTCGTGGCTTCTACTGCTCATTCCCCTACTTCTCTCTTTTGTCTTCATCTCCTTTGCAGGTTTCTCGTAACCTGCCTGGTCATTAAACACTGGGGTTGCCTAGGATTCTTTCCTTGCCTTGCAATTCATTTTATTGAACACATTTCCCCGGGGTCATCTTATCCAGTCTAATTGTTTTCACTACCAGATGTTGATGGACCTCAGAATGTCTACGTGAATTCCAGACAGGGATCTTATATTCAGCCTAAATACACTTCAAATACAGCTTGTCTTGTATGGGGTGCCTGGGTGGCTCAGTTGTTAAGCGTCTGTCTTTGGCTCAGGTCATGATTCCGGGGTCCTGGGATCAAGTCCCACATCAGGCTTTCTGCTCAGCAGGAGACCTGCTTCTCTCTCTCCCACTCCCCCTGCTTGTGTTCTCTCTCTTGCTGTCTCTATCAAATTAATCAATAAAATCATTTTTTAAGATTTTATTTATTTGACAAAGAGATCACAAGTAGGCAGAGAGGCAGGCAGAGAGAAAGGGGGAGGCAGGCTCTCCGCCAAGCAGAGAGCCCGATGCAGGGCTCGATCCCAGGAACCTGGGATCATGACCTGAGCCGAAGGCAGAGGCCTTAACCCACTGAGCCACCCAGGCACCCCAATAAATAAAATCTTTTTTAAAAAAGTGAGTTCATGATATCTCTTATCCTATGTCTACACAGTGAAAAAGTAGTGCTCTTCCAATTTCTTTAAACTTATGGTATCCACATTCTCTTCCTTTCCCAAGCTAAGGAGCCTAGGAGTCATTCTTCACCTCTCTCTGTCCTCTTTGACACTCACCCTCTACGTCTAATTCATCATCAAAGATTTCCAAATCTTTCCAAATCTTACCTTCAAAATGTATTTTGAATTTTTCTACTTCTTCTCGTTTTATTGCCAGAACTGTAGTCTAGTCATCATTTCTCAACTGGATGACTTCAAAAACCTCTTAATTATTTCCTCTGCGTCCAATTTTAACCTTCTTCAACTCATTATCCACGCTGGTGCCAGAATTCTCTCTCTCATAAGCAAGTTTGGTAATGTTATTCTCTCGTCTTCCAGTGAGTTCCCATATGTCCAAACTCCCTACCATAACATACGATTCTTACAATTTTCCCCGGACTATTAATCAAGTTTCATCACCTACCACTTGCTCTTTTGCATTTTATATTCTAGCAATAATGAACTGTTCCGAGTCTTTGATGCCATCCCTGATTTTTTCTTTTTTTGCACTTTAGGCCTTTGTCTGTTTTTGTGAGCTCTTATGTTTAAAATGCCCTTACATTACTCTCTTAACTCAGATAAATTTATTTTTGATGATTGAATTCAGACAGCCTCTCCTCAGAGAACAGGATGTAAGTCTTCCTCCTCTGATCTCTCATATAATTTTGTGTATTCCTCTATCACTGCCGCTATTTAGCATATTATATTAAAATCTGTGTAAAGTGGCTTTCCTACTAGATGGTGAGCCGCTCAGGGCATGGGATATGTCTTATTTGTCTTTGAGTGTTCAGTGTCCCCGTAACAGTACCCAACCCCAGTAGGTGCTAAAGAAAGGTATATTAAAACATTGGCTACGAGAATGAAGGCATCTGAGGCCACTCATTTGGCTCTGTGTCAGTGTTCGAATCAAGCAAAAGAGCCACGATCCTTTTTATGACCAAAATAATGCAAGTCACTTTATCCCAAGCTAGGCAGATGTTTACTATTTCCTGAGGAACTAGCTCACTTGGAAGGAAATTGTCTCACAGGGCAACCTCACTCTTAGCAAAAATTCATCTTATGACAAAATTACATCCTAGACAGTGTAAGCTACTAAATAAATCCAAGACTTGCATCTTTCTTTTGAAAATACCATTACCACATTTTTTTTTAAGTTATCAGAGTTTTCTCATATTTTGAAAGGTATGTAAATTCTGGTCCACAGGGTTGTATGGGGACAAAGGAGTCATGAATTAGAATGTATTAATCCTTTGTAGGTATTTAAAATCTTGCTCCTAGGGCAGTTGGGTGGCTCGGTCTTTAAGCGTCTGCCTTCGGCTCAGGTTGTGATCCCAGGGTCCTGGGATCGAGCCCCGTGTCAGGCTCAGCTGGAGGCCGATTTCTCCTTCTCCCACTCCCCATGCTTGTGTTCCCTCTTTTGCCGTCTCCATCTCTGTTAAATAAATAAATAAATAAATAAATAAATAAATAAATAAATAAGATAGAAAAGAAAGTAAAATAAATAAAATAAAATCTTGCTCCATATGGACCTCAAAATAACTGAGTTCATAAGCCCATTAAAATAAAAAAAAATATTAAGTGAAATATTAGCTGCTTAAGTTAGCAGTTTGGGCCACAATTCAACTTCTAGAATCTTCAATCATGGAACATACAGAATAGGATTTGGATTATGGAAAATAATTACCTTAAAACTTCCTTCCTTTTTCCCTCAAATTGTGAGGAATAATTGACAAATATACTTGTGTTTATTCAAAGTGTATAATGTGATAGTTTGATATACATATACACTGCAGAGTAATTACCAAGATCAAGATAACACAACCTTCACCTCCAAGAATTAACTCTTCTTTTGTGTATGAGAAGAACACCTTAAAATTTACTGTTAGCAATTTTCAAGCGTATAACACTTGATTATTATCTATAGTGACTATACTATACATTAGACCCTCAGAATATATTCTACTTACAACCGAGGGTTTGTACCTTTTGACTTACATCTCTTCATTTCCCCCTCCCCTCAGCCCCTAGCAAACACCATCCTATTTTCTGTTTTCATGAAATCAGCTCTTTCCTCTTTTTTTTTTTTAAAGATTCCATATGTAATTGATACCGTAAAATATTGGTGTAATATTTGTCTTTCTCAATCCGGCTACCTCTCTTAGCATAATGCTATTCAGATTCATCCTCATTGTCACAAATGACAGGATTTCCTTCTTTTTTTTTTTTCTTTTCTAGTTCTTTTTTTTTAATTTAAGTTTAATTAGCCAACATCGTTAGTTTCAAAAGTAGAATTTAGTAATTCATCAGTTGCATGTAACACCCAGTGCTCATCACATCATGTGTCGTCCTTAATGCCCATCACCCAGTTACTGCATCTGCCACCCGCCTCCCCTACAGCAACCCTCAGTTTCTTTCCTAGAGTTAAGAGTCCCTCAATTGCTCTATTAGGTATTTATCCCAAAGATACAAACGTAGTGATCCGAAGCGGCACCTGCACCTCAATGTTTATAGCAGCAATGTCCACAATGGGCAAACTATGGAAAGAGCCCAGATGTCCATCATCAGATGAATGGATAAAGAAGATGCGGGAGATATATACAATGGAATATTACTCAGCCATCAAAAAGGACGGAATCTTACCATTTACATAGACGTGGATGGAATAGGAGGGTATTATGCTGAGCAAAATAAGTCCATCAAAGAAAGACAATTATAATATGGTTTCACTTATATATGGAATATAAGAAATAGTGCATAGGATCATAGGAGAAGGGAGGCAAACTGAATGGGAAGAAATCAGAGAGGGAGAATTTCTCCTCTTTTATGGCTCAATCATATTCCATTGTAGATGTATGTACACATGTTATTTACCCATTCATCAGCTGAAGGGCATTTAGGTTGTTTCCACCTCTTGATTATTGCAAACAATTCTGCAATAAACATGATGGTACAGATATCTTTTTGAGATACTGATTTTATTTCCTTCAGATATATACCCAGGAGTGAGATTGATGGATCCTATGGTAGCTCTATTTTTAATTTTTTGAGGATTTACTATACTCTTTTTCCAAATTGGCTGCACCAATTTACATGCCCACTGAGAATGCACAAGGGTTTCCTTTTCTCCATGCACATCCTCACCAACTTGTGTTATCTTCTCAATAACAGCCATCCTAACAGGTGTGAGGTGATATTGTGGATTTGATTTGCATTTCCTGATGATTGGTAATGTCTCGTGAATGTATTGGGCATTTCTGTATCTTCTTCAGAAAAGTTTCCAGTTAGGTCCTTTGCCCATTTTTAATTGGGTTATTTGCTTTTTTGCTATTGAGCTGTATGAGTTCTTTATATATTTTGAATAGTAATCTCTTATCAGATATATGGTTTGCAAATATTTTATCTCATGCTCTAGGTTGCCTTTTCAATTTATTGATTACTTCCTTTTCTGTGCAGAAGCCCTTAACTTTGACATAGCCTCACATGTTTGTTTTAGCTTTTGTTGCCTGTGCATTTTGTGTCTTATCCAAGAAATCATTGCCAAGACAAATGTCAAGGAACTTTTTCTCTAAGTTTTCTTCTAGCACTTTTACAGTTTAAGGTCTTACATTTAAGTCTTTAATCCATTTAGAGTTAGTGTTTTTTTTTTTTAAGATTTTACTGGGTGTGGTGTATAAACAATGATTCTTGGAACACTGAAAAAATAAATTTAAATTTAAAAAAGAACTTCCTTAAAATAAATAAATAAAAATATAAAGAACTTTTAAAAAGATTTTATTTATTTATTCATTTATTTGCCAGAGAATGAACACAAGCACAGGGAAAGGCAAGCAGAGGGGGAAGCATTCTTGCTGCCGAGCAAAGAGCCCAATGCAGGACTGAATTCCAGGACCTTGGGATCATGACCTGAGCCAAAGGCAGACCCTCAACAGACTGAACCACCCAGGCACCCTAGAGTTAGTTCTTGTAAATGGTGTGAGATAGGGGTCCAGTTTCATTCCTTTGCATGTGGATTTTCAGTTTCCCCAACACCCTTTATGCAGAGACTGTCCCTTCTCCATTGTGTGTTCTTGGTGCCCTTGTCAAAAATTAGTTGTATATATGCATGGGTTTATTTCTAGGCTTTGTATTCTGTTCCACTGGTTTATGTGCCTGTTCTTATGACAATACAATATTGCTTTAATTGCTATAGTTTTGTAGAATAGTTTGGAATCAGGGAGCATGATGCCTCCAGCTTTGTTCTTCTTTCTCAAGATTGTCTTGTTCAAGTCATTTGTGGTACCATACAAGTTTTAGAATAATTTTTCTATTTCCATGAAAAATGTCAATGTAATTTTGAAAGGGATCACATTGAATCTGTAAATTGCTTTGAGTAATATGGTATGGTCACAATATTAATCTTTTGAATCCATGAATGTAGAATATCTTTCCATTTATTTCTGTCTTCTTCAAATTCTTTCATCAATATCTCATAGTTTTCAGTGTAGAGGTCTTTTATCCCCTCAGTTAAATTTATTTCTAAGTATTATTTTTGATGTTATTGTAAATGGAAATGCTTTCTTAATTTCTTTCTGAAAGTTTGTTTGTGTATAAAAATGTGATTCCTTTGGGGCGCTTGGGTGGCTCAGTGGGTTAAGTCTCTGCCTTCGGCTCAGGTCCTGGTCTCAGGATCCTGGGATCAAGCCCCACGTCAGGCTCTCTGCTCAGCAAGGAGCCTGCTTCCCTTCCTCTCCCTCTGCCTGTCTCTCTGCCTACCTGTGATCTCTGCCTGTCAAATAAATAAATAAAATAAAATATTTTTTAAAAATAAAAGAAATGTGACTCCTTTTTGCACATTAATTTTGTATCCTACCATTTTACTGAACTTATTTATTAATCCCCCCCCCCCAAAATTTGGTGGGGTCTTCAGCTTTTCCTCTACACAAAATCATGTTATTTGCGAACAGATAATTTTACTTCTTCCTTTCCAATATGTACTTTTTTTCCTTTTCCTTGCCTAATTTTTATGGTTAGGACTTCTATATTTTGTTGAATAGAAGTGCCAGGAATGGGCAACCTTGTTGTGTTCTTGATCTTAGAGGAAAGGCTTTTAACTTTTCACCATCGAGTATAATGTTAGCTGCCAGGCTTGTCATATATGGGTTTTATTAGTCAGGTACATTCTTTCTATACCTAATCTGTTGAAAGTTTTTATCATGACAGAATGTTGAATTTTGTCAAATACGTTTCAGCATCTATTGAAATAAACATACGATTTTTATCCTTCATTTTATTAATGTAGTTTATTACATTTATTGATTTGCATGTGTCGAAAAATCTTAGTACCACAGAGATCAATCCCACTTGATCATGGTGCCTGATCTTTTCCATGTGCTCTTGAATTAAGTTTGCCAGTATTTTGTTGAGGACTTTTGTATCTATACTCATTAGGGATATTGGCCCATAATATTCTTTTCTTGCAGTGTCCTTGCTTGGTTTCAGTATCAAGATAATGCTGGCCTTTTGAAATGAGTTTGGGAGAGTTCCTTCTTCTTCTTTTTTTTGGGAAGAGTTTAATAAGGATCAGTACTAATTCTTCTTTAAATATTTGGTAGAATTTTACTAGTGAAGCCATCTAGTCCTGGGCTTTTATTTATTGGGAGATTTTTGATTTGTGAGTCAATTTTCTTTTTGTTATGGGTCTGTTAAGAGTTTCTATTACTTCATGATTCATTCTTGGTCTAGGAATTTATTGATTTCTTCTAAGTTATCTCATTTGTTGGCATATAATTGTTCACGGTAATGTCTTATAATTCTTTGTATTTCTGTTGCATCAGTTGTAATTTCTCCTCTTTCATTGATAATTGTGTTAATTTGAGTCATCTCTCTTTTCTTAATCTAGTTAAAGATTTGTCAATTTTGTTTATCTTTTTAGTAAACTTTTCGTGGGTCTTTTCTATTATCTTTGTTGTTTTTGTTACATTTATTTCTGCTCTGTTCTTTATTATTTCCTTTCTTCTGTGAACTTTGGGCTTAGTTTGTTCTTTTTCTAGTTCCTTGAGGTATAAGTTTAGGTTGTTTATTTGGATCATTCTTTTTTCTTAATGTAGACAATTATTCCTTTAAAATTCCATCTTGGAACTACTTTCGCTGCATCCCATAAGCTTTGGTATGATATGTTTCCAGTTTCATTTTTTCAAGATATTTTTTATTTCACTTCTCATTTTTTTAACCCATTTGTTGTTCAGAAGTGTGTTGTTTAATATCCACATACTTGTGAATTTTCCAGTTTTCCTCCTGTTTTTGATTTTTTTAGTTTCATATCACTGTGGCTAGAAAAGATAGTTGGTATGATTTCAATTCTACTTAAATTTGTTAAGACTTGTTTTGTGACCTAACATATGATCTATCCACGGGAATATTCTATGCATGTTTGAAAAAAATGTGCATTTTGCTTCTGTTGGATGGAAAGTTCTGTATATGTCTGTTAGATCCACTCAGTCTAAAGTGTTATTTGAGTCCATTATTTCTTTATTAATATTCTGTTGGGATGATCTGCCCATTTTTGAAAGTGGAGTGTTGAAATCTCTGCTATTAATTGCATTGCTATCTATTTCTGCCTCCAGATTTGTTGATAATAATTAAATATATTTACATGCTTTGATATTGAGTGTGTATATATTTACAATTGTTATAGCCTCTTGATGAATAGATCATTATGTAATCATATAATTAACTAACCACATTAATTAATCATATTAATATTTTTAATTACTAATATTAGTAATCAATTAATCATCATATAATGACCTTATTTGTCTCTTGTTACAACTTTTGAATTAAAGTCTACTTTGTGGGACGCCTGGGTGGCTCAGTTGGTTGAGCAGCTGCCTTCGGCTCAGGTCATGATCCCAGCGTCCTGGGATCGAGTCCCACATCGGGCTCCTTGCTCAGCAGGGAGCCTGCTTCTCCCTCTGCCTCTGCCTGCCTCTCTGTCTGCCTGTGCTCTCGCTCTCTCTGTCAAATAAAAAAAATATATATAAAAAAAAATAAATAAAGTTTACTTTGTTTCATATAAGCATTATGACCTCTATTTTCTTTTGTTTCCCATTTACATGGAGTATGTTATTCCACCCCTTCCCTTTCAGCCTATGAAAGTCCCTAAAGGTTAAGTGCGTCTCTTGTAGATGGGTCATGATTGGTTTTTTTTTTTTTAATTGTTCAGGTTACTTTAGGTCTTTTAACTGGAGAACTTAAATTATTAGCATCTAGAGTAATTTTTGATTAGTAATCACCATTTTGATAATAGCTTTTTGATTGTTTTATAGTGCCTTTGTTCTTTTTTTTCCACTCTTGCTTTCTTTGTGAAATAATGATTTCTTTGTTGTGGTATGTTTGGATTCTTTTGTCTTTATCATTTGTGCCTCTATTAAAGGTTTTTGCTTTGTGATTACCATAAGGCTCTCATAATACATCTTATAGTTATAACAGTCCATTTTAAATTGATAACAACTTAACTTCAATTGCAGGAAGGTGTTCTACACATTTATCTGTTCCCCACATTTTATATTGTTTATGTTATATTTTATATCTTTTAATATTGTGTGTCATTCACAAAGTATTGCATCTAGAGTTCTGTGTAACAATTTTGTCCTTTAATCTATATGCTAGAGTTAAAAGTGAAAACAGTGGAGGAGACTGGGTGGCTTAGTCAGTTAAATGTCTGCCTTCAGCTCAGGTCATGAACTTGGGGTCCTGGGATGGAGCCCTGCTCTGCGTTGGACTCCCTGATCAGTGGGGAGTCTGCTACTCCTTCCGCCCTTTCCCTACTGGTGCACTCGAGTGCGTGCTCTCTTTCTCTCTCTCTCTCAAATAAATAAAATCTTTTTTTTAAAGTAAAAACAAAATCATGAATTGGTTCTACTGGTTTGTACTACATTATTCTGGAAAAGATTGGCTATTTTATTTTATTTTATTAAGATTATTTATTTATTTATTTGACAGAGAGAGATCACAAGCAGACAGAGAGGTAGGCAGAGAGAGAAGGGGAAGCAGGCTACCCGCTGAGCAGAGATCCCAATGTGGGGCTCGATCCCAGGACCCTAAGATCATGACCTGAGCCAAAGGCAGAGGCTTAACCCACTGAGCCACCCAGGCGCACTAAGATTGGCTATTTTAAAACATGAAGCTAAGATTTTCTAAAGTTTGTATTCTGAAAAAAAAAAAAAGCAATCTGTTGTATTGACAAGTGATTAGAACTATATAAAGGAAAGCTGTTGTAGGAAAATAAGGTATTGATTAGAAAAGTGGCATAAATCTCAGAAGAAAGTTACAGACAAGTGACAGATTGTCTTTGCCAAAGATATCTGCAGCTATACCTCCCTTTAAGTCATTTCGTCTGTCTGGAAGGGTCTAGGAGGTGCTAACTTAAGTCTCTTGGAGAAATAAAAAAAAAGTTTCATAGTAATCTTACCAGGAGATATTTTCTTTACCAGGAGATATTTTCTTGTATCACCTTGAACTTGATCTTTGCTTTGAAACCTTATGATGGTTATTTTATATGTCAACTTGACTGGGCCACACAGTGTCCAGATATTTGGTTGAACATTGTTCTGAGTGTTTCTGTGAGGGTGTTTTTAGACGAGATTATCATTTATTTTTTTAAATTTTTTTAAAGATTTTATTTATTTATTTGACAGAGAGAGAGAGAGAGAGAGGGAACACAAGCAGGGGGAGTAAGAGTGGGAGAAGCAGGCTCCCCACCAAGCAGGGAGCAGGATGCATGACTCCATCCCAGGACCCCGGGATCATGACCTGAGCCAAAGGCAGAAGCTTAATGACTGAGCCACCCAGATGCCCCAAGATGAGATTATCATTTAAATCAACAGATTGAATAAAGCTCATGTGGGTGGGTTTCATCCAATCAGTTGAAGGCCTTACTAGATCAAGGCTGACCCTCCCCCTGAATAAGAGGGAACTCCTCTTATCTGATTGGCTTTGAACTGGGACATCAGTTTTTATCCTGATTGGAGACTCAAACTCGAACACCAGCCCTTCCTTGTATTCAAGCCTACTGGCCTTCAGACTAGAACTATACCATCACCTCTCTTGGTTTTCTAGCTTGTTGACTACAGATATTGAGACTTATCAGCCTCCATAATCATGTGAGCCAATTCCTTATAACTAACATACATATATATGTATATGTGTATATCTGTACATGTATATTTATACATGCATATATATGTATATGTGTATATCTGTACACATATACATATATATGCATGTATAAATATATATTCATATATATCGTGTATGTGTAGATAGAGAGATAGATGGACAGACATCCCATTTGTTCTGTTTCTCTGGAGAACCCTGACTAATACAAACATTTCCTTTCTTTGATAACCTTCTGTTGGGAAAACTGATAGTTATAAAAAGTCTTATTTTCAAAAACAGCAAGTTGTTGATTCTTTATATTTCTTGTAAATTGTGCTTGAAACTTAATAATTCCTTCTTTAGCTTGCTTTTTTTCTAAACATACCTTATGATACTCAGCTAACAAGAAAAATACAACTGATGCTTTTGACATTCTACAAGGAAATACTCAGCAAGACCGTCCGTTCATATGGCACATCTTTTCTATTTTCCACACAGCCATAAATGATAGTTTTGCTAAACATTTTTTGCCACTACACATCAAGAATCTCATTTCCACCTGCTTTTAACTACATTTTTCCCACTATTTTTTAATCCTACATTGAGATCCTCCTTTGAGGCCACATCAGACTCCTGCCAATAGTCTCAAGAACATTCCAGTTTCTATCTGGCATGGTCCCACAGCCACCACCACGTATTTTTGTTTTGTTTTGTTTTTGGCTTGGCAATATCCTCTGTCCAAGTGTCAAATTCTGTACCTTTTTGTGATTTTGTGGGTCTGAAGTTTGCACAGGAAATAGCAGGAATGACTTGATCTGTTTCACCATACCAGGGATTTCATCTGGAAAGACTCACAGACATGCGTGACTCAGTAGTAGGGGAGGAGAAAAATCAGCTATAAACTTCTTTACTTACACGATTTACACCTAAACTGGGTTGATCTGAAGACTAGAACTGTTGGTCAGAGTGCCACAGGTGATCTCCCCATGTGGCCTAGCTCTTTGACAGCTTCGGGGTGGTAAGACTTCTCAGATGGTGACTCAGGGTATCAAGTGTTGTTCAGAGAGAACCAGCCAGAGGCAATATGGTTTTGTTTGACATAGCCTGAGAAACTGCACAGTGCATTTCTGCTATATTATACTTATAATAGGTATAAAACCAAGGTCAACCCAGATTCAAGGCAAAAGGACATAGATTTCCTCCCTTGATAAAAGGAGTATAAGAAAAATTGCTGGCCTGATTTGATGTCACTGCACAAACCTAGAAGACAAGGAAGCCCGTAATTTGAAAGAAACTTAACACGAGGAATGTTTGTGCTCTGAACATGGGGATGGAGAGGTCTTGAAGCCATCAATATTTATAATCTTTCATTTATGTATGGGGGAAGAAAAATATATGTAAATCAGAGGAAATAGTATAGAATTAGGCAGTGTTTCTTGGCTACATATTAGAAAGACCTGGGGAGCATCCCAGATCAATTAAACTAGAATCTCGGTGGGGGATGGTGGTAGAATCATGTAGGCATCAATAGTTTGAAAAGGTTTCCAGGTGATTCCATTGTATAGTTAATGTTGGAGTACACTGACGGAGCTGATCCTGAGGTTATCTGGGACATTGATGACCTTCATTTTAGTTGATTTTTAACAGCCCAGGTTAACTGACCTCTAACGGCCCTCTAAGAGACCCCTAATGGTGACTAAGGGCTAGTAATCACATATATTGAAGAGAGTTCTTAGATAATGAGCCTGGAGTCCTAAGCTTTGTAACATTCCTCAAAGAATTTGAGTCCAAGAAAGGCACAATAGAAACATATAAAGAGATGGGGTGACTCGGTGTCTCAGTCTATTAGTCCTCTGTCTTTGGCTCAGGTCATGATTTCAGGGTCCTGGGATGGAGCCCTGCATCAGGTTCCCTGCTCTTAGGGAGCCTGCTTCCCCATCTCCCTCTGCCTCCCACTCATGCTTGCTCTCTCTCTCTGTCAAATAAAGAAATGAAATCTTAAAAAAGAGAATGATATAAAGAAAGCACACTAGGGGGAAAAAAGTGTAGAAAGTACTACGGTGGTATTGAGCTATAATCGATGAAGAAAATTAATGAAAAGAAATGTTTACATTTCTTAAAATCTGTTGTATAAGATAATCTACTTTCCTATTGAATTTTGCATGTTCAGTGCGCTAGAACAGTTATGGTGCCTCTACGTGGCAGTGTTAGACACATATATATGTGTTTCTTTCTCCAGTTTGGTTTTGAGCTATTTGAGTCTAGGAAGCACGTTTTATTAACCACAGCAGCCTAAGTACCTGGGAAATTCTAAGGCTCGGTAACATTTATTGAGCTAAATCACTGGACTGAGAAACCAAGTATCCTGTTAAGACAAAGAGAAGAGGGGCAATTTTCATAGTAAGTAAAGTGCCCAAGTGGGGAAACATGAGGTTGAGCACAGAAAGTATATATGAAAACAACAAAGTGATTAGAAAGGGCAGGTACTGCCCTATACAATTTCCTTACAAGGCTGCTTCTACATCTTAAGGTTTGGAATAATCTAGCAAAAGAAACAATGATGATGATTATGAAATGATAGGAAGCTATGAACATCACACACGTAGACAGACAGACAGACACACACACACCCATTACACCATTTTACTTACATTACCTACATGTTCAGCCTAAAAGAAAGAATAGTGGTATGTACCTAAGAAAGCATTCTTTATTTATAAGTACTGTAAATAGTTTCTGGTACAGGTAGAAAAGGTATATATTATTTGTCCTGGAGTTTTATTATATTAAAAATTGTAACATATGCAACAAAGACTTGGGAATGAGATTTTGTGTGTGGCAGGATTCTTTAAGCGAATAAATTGCTCTGATGGCCAGATTATTATTAGGTAGCATTTATTCAAGAGCAAAAGAACTCTGGGAGAGGTCTACCCTATGATTTCTTGTTCGAACCTAAGATCCTTGGCCCACAGAAAGTCGGTTTCTCTGCACCCACCTTAAGCATTCAGATTGGGCTCTTTGGTCCTGACTACAGATAAATTTTTGCTCATGTGCCTATAGATAACTTCAAATTGCCATAGGCTGACTGTACAGTTGAATCCAGCAGCTCCAAATGTTGAAAAAGGCAGTATACATTTAATATTCCTGAGAAAATACTATCGCTTCCTGGAGATATTTCCAAAAAGTTTTCTATTGAGAGGATCCTGATTATGAGTAAGTTCTAGGTTTACAGTTCGATACTATCTTAGACCAGGTCCTTTGAGGAGTAAAGGAGCCAGGATATTTTCGTGCTGAATACAGTATCCATCGCCTTCTGCTTCTTTCTGCCTCTCTCTGACCCTGTGTTTAAAGAATGTGTGACTGGGCTTCCAATACAACTCCGACATTTCTAAAAGATCTGATGTTTACAGACAGACACTGCTGGAGTACCCCAGCAATTAGAACCCCAAACTCCACTTTATCTTGGCCCTCTTCCAGGACCCAGAGGGCACAAGGGGGTTTCATTCCACTGGACTTCTGGTGATCATTTATGTCTTAGATCTCTGTGTGAATTTACCAACACTGGATTTTAACAAGCGGAAGACTCGCTCTTAAAATCTCTCCATGTAAGCACGCTATTTTCTTAGCTCCCTTTTCCTCGAGCTGCCTCTTTGTGCATGTGGAGCTTCATTATTTAAATTCAGACAGATGCAGAGAGCTGAATGGTTCTTTGGAGACTTGGAAGTCTAGCCTTTTGCTTATTCTGGGATACTCATTATAAACCAGACATAACAGCTTAAGAAAATATCATAAATGCTCTGTCTCCATGTAATAGCATCATGAATATTGATGTTCAGTTTCTGTCAATCCTGTGGCTCTTTTTTTATTTCATTCAAGTGACAAGATAAGAAGATAGTCCTGCTATGATATACATAGAGTCGTAGACTGAAAGTTCATGCATAATACTTTCTTAGGCTTTCACTTGTCCTGGAATGGAAATACAAGGCAAAAGTGTCTTTGTTCTTATGATAGTGATACCCATTTTTCCAAGGAGAAAATTGAGTCTCACAGTGTTTTTTCCCCCAAATCTCACTGACTAGCTAATACGCAGCAGAGTCAGTATTTGAATCCAGATCTTCCCTATATGAAAGCAAAGCGACCTCTCTATACGTAATATTATGTGAGCATTTTCTCAATAAATGGTGTATGAAGAAATAATTAAATGAAGGAAAAATTGATCACACTACACTGATGGCCTGGATTATAAACAGAGAAATCAACAAAAACAAATTTAAAACGGTTTTCCCCAGAATTAGAGGATCTTTGGCTGCTATGTGCCTACTTCACATACCAGGGCGAGGCAGGCAGCCATATTAAGGCTCTGTGTCCTTTCCAATATGGTAATCAATTCTGTCGAAGGATGGAGGTTCTGTGCACTGGAGACAGCCACACAGAGGATGTGCTCATATGGAAACTGATATGCTCTCACTTAGTTTCAACATAATAGAATGAATCACATATTAAATTGAAAACAATAGCTTTTATTTATAAATGAAATTCGGTCAAAATCAGTTGACTCTGTAGAAACATACCACATCCAAAATAAGAACAAATATGAGACATTTGTTTTACAAGATATTATTTTATTCAAAATAGTAGATTAAGAAATGTTTATTTATGTCAAATGTGTGGGAGCAAACATTCTAAATGTTAGGTACTAACTGGTCAAATTACACCACTCAGCAGCAGAGGGACTGGATGGGACAGGCTGTCGGGGCTCTGTTTTTGATAGTTCAATCCCCTCCTAGCCACGATAACTAGTACATAAGAACATCATATTAATCTCCAAGTGCAAACCCTTTTAAAGGAAACTGTTATCTCTACCTATCCTCAACTTGTCTGAGAAAGTATCCTTAGAATTAGTGCCTGTTCATCTAAAAATGTGGAATCTACTTTAGACAAGATCTGTCATGCAAGAGCCAAAAGATTACAACAGATTAACATTCCAGACAGTTTGGGAGGATTAGAGATTATGTCTTGAAGCTTCTTGGTATAGAAAATCCTTATATAGTTAAACAATCATGGGCAGCACAGGAACTGTAAAGTGACCAGAGGATAAATGTAGTGGCAGCAGGTTTTCCCACAAGATTTTAAAGGCCTGAAAGCTAAGCTTGAAGCGCAAAACATTTAGAAATCAAGGATTACAATCTGCCTGGAATCATTTCCTCAGTCTGAAGAACTTCATTGAGGATTTCATGAAATACAGGTGTACTGTCAATGAATTCTTTTATCTTCTGTGTGTTTGATAATGCCCTGATTTTCATTTATTTTTGAAGGCTACTTTTCCTGGGTTTAGAATTCTATGTTAGAAGTGTTTCTCTCTGCATTTAAAAAAAAAAAATTAATTAATTAATTAGGGAGAGACACAGAGAGCAGGGGGAGGGACAGAGAGAGAGGGAGACAGAATCTCAAGTAAACTTCATGCTGAGTGTGGAACCCAATGTGGGACTCAATCTCAGGACCCTGAGATCATGACCTGAGGTGAAACCAACAGTTAGGCGCTTAACTGACTGAGCCCCATAGGCGTCCCTCTCTCTCTGCATTTTTAAAGATGTTATTACATTGGCTTTCGGCTTTCATAGTTTCTGTTGCAATATCATTTCTCCACCTTTTTGTTCTTCTTCTGAAGATAATACATCTTTTTTTATCTCCAAATAGTTTGAAGATTCTGCCTTCATCATTAGTTTTCCACAGTTGGACTATGATAAACTTAAGTTTTTTATTTGCATTTATCCTGTTTGGAGTTCACTGATTTTTATGAATCTGTGGAATGAGGACTTTCATCATATCTGGAAAATTTGGGGCCACTATGTTCACAAATATTCTTTCCTATTTCTTCTCTCTCTCCTCTATGTTTTTTAAGATTTTATTTATTTATTTGGGACACCTGGGTGGCTCAGTTGGTTAAGCGGCTGCCTTCGGCTCAGGTCATGATCCCAGAGTCCTGGGATCAAGTCCCACATCGGGCTCCTTGCTCAGCAGGGAGTCTGCTTCTCCCTCTGCCTCTGCCTGCCACTCTGTCTGCCTGTGCTCTCTCCCGCTCTCTCTGACACATAAATAAATAAAATCATAAAAAAAAGATTTTATTTATTTATTTGACACACACAGAGAGGGGATAGGAACAAGCACAAGTAGGGGGAATGGCAGACAGAGGGAGAAGAAGGGTCCCCGCTGAGCAGGGAACCCAATGCAGGGCTCCATCCCAGGACCCTGGGAACATGACCTGAGCAGAAGGCAGATGCTTAACCAACTGAGCCCCCCCAGGCACCCTGCTCTCCTCTATTTATAGGACACTTATGCATATTTTTTCCACGTGATTAAGTTCTACCTGCCCTGTGTCCTTTTTTCCCCCTCATTTTTTTTCTTTCCATGATTCTGTTCAAATGTAGTATGCTGTTAAAGGACCTAATAATTTCCCAATTTAGATTTTTTTTCTATTCTAGAGTGTCCACTTGATTTTTTATAGATTCCAATTCTCCATGCAATTATTCATCTTTCTTTCCCTTTCCATCTCTTTCCCCCATGTGCTTTAATCATTTAGTCATAGTTATTTTAAACTACTTGTCCACAAAAACTAACATCTGGACTCATTGCCCTGTGATTTTCTCTGTTTGCAGAAATAACAAAACATTTTGAAGGTTATTAAAGATTTTTTATTTTTTTTAAATAATTATCTGTTTGAGAGAGAGAGAACACAGAGGGAGGGACAGAGAGAGGAGAGAGTCTCAAGCAAGTCTCCCTGCTTAACATGGAGCCTGACATGGGGCTCATCCTTGGCCCCATCTCACAACCCTGAGAACATGACCTGGGGCAAAATCAAGAGTCTAATTTTATCAGCTGAACACCCAGTCACCTCAAGATTTTTTAAATGGATAGCTATATCATGCTGATGGGTATGTTAAGAATTATCAGTATTTTAGTTCTCCTGAATTTGGTTTAGAGATTCAGTCCAACCATGTTCAAACTCCATTAATAATTTTTGTAGTCCTTCGTGAGTTACTTCTAGCATGTGGTTTGGTGCATATACAAGTCTATAAATGAAAGACTAAGGGTAGCTAAGACATATTTTAAAAAAAAGAAATAAGATGGAAACATGGCCTGTTATGTTTAATAAAAAGTATATATTTATCCAAAGCAGTGCACAGTGCAAAGAAATAAAACTAGAACAGATGAGAGGGGTCAGAGATCAAAAAACGTATGTATCTTTACTATATGGCAGACATAGTGGTATTGTAGATCTCTGGGTGAAGAAGAAACTATTCAATAAATTATGTTATAATAACTGGTTTTCTATATGAAAACATGAAATCGGATCCTCTTACATCATTCACAAAATCAGTTTCAGACTGACTCATGATTCAAATGTGAATGCCAACATTAAGAAATATTCAGAAGAAAATATAGGGGAATAAATTTCTCAGCTAAATATCAGAATTTTTAAATGAGACACAACCTGCTGATCATTTTATAAAAATGATAAACTTGATTACATCAAAGTAAGACCATGAGTGTATTTTGCTACATCAAAATCAAGAATTTTATTTATCAAATTACATCATAAAATGAATAAAGAAACAAGCCACCACCTGAGAGAAGATATATGTTACATAGAATAATAGAAATGATTATGATGAATATATTTATAATATATAAAAGTCAATATGAAAAAGAAAGAATAACACGATAGAAAACAGGAAAAGACAGCAGTATGCATTTTTATAGCTAAAGAAACAGAATGACAGATGAAGATATGAAAAAATGCCCAATTGTATTATTAAAAAATAAAATACAAATTGAGACCATCATACCTACTGGTCAGGTAAAAATTAAAGACAGTATGCCAATACCCACTGCTGGTGGTATTTTAAGCCATTGGTACTATTTTGTAAAGCTACTTCAGAGTCAAAAGTATGAACATTTGCATGTTCATACTTTGGAGAAATTCTTACACACCTGCACTTGAAGATATGTATAACAATGCTCCCAACACTCTGGTTCATAGAAATAAAAAATGAAAACCTAGACCAACTTTGATATCTATTCATAACAGATGAGACAAATTGTAGTGTATTAATAATTAAGTGCTATACAGCAGAAAAAAAATAAATGAGGAATACTATACATGAAAACCTAGATGGAACTTGGAAATATAATAATGAAAAAAAGAAGGCACAACATAACATTATTTCTAAAGCTGAAATATATGCAAAACTAAATATTTGGGGGCACGAATGCAAAGTGTGCAAGAGAATATTAAATAAAGATTCAGGATCATGGTTATTTCTTATGAAAGAAGTAGGAAAGTAGAGGAGAAATTAATCATATGTAGACACAATGTTGATAATGTTCTAGTTCTTGAGTTGAGGGCCCATGGGTTTTCGTTTTATTGTGCTTTACAACTTACATATGTTTATATGTATATTTTGTATCAAGTTCTATGTCAAAATAATAATTTAAAAAGTCAAACACTTAAAAAAACAGCCTACAGATACTCATACACTAGAATATGGGATTCTTTAATAGACAGCTAAGAATAACGTCTTTCCTGGAATGAAGCATAGGACATAATTTAGAGAGAGCTAGCTAGTTAGTAAAGGGGTTCATAACAGGCCTTCCCAAGACACACCTCTTTGATACGCAGACTATTTTGAGCTGAAGGCATCCAAGACCCTGTGTTCTTAAGAGAAATTTTGCCCTTTCCTTAACTATCTAGAAGAAACTAAAGTGGGATCTTTCCCCAAATAAAGGTCATTATCAGAGATAAATTTTATCGAGTGACCCAGCTACATGATAGAGCAAACATTTAATTACTAAACATTCGCTCTTTGTTGCCCTATGAATTGCCCTCCTACCCTTGGAAACCCCAGGTCCCTATCACATTCCTTAGCTCAGGATGGCATATATACTTCATTATACCTGTCTTTGAACCTCTCATGTATGTGGAGTCCCCATATGAATAAAATTTAATTTAATTTTCTCTTGTTAATCTGTCTCATGTCAATTTAATTCTTAAGTCAACCAGAAGAACTTTTAAAGGGTAGAGTTAAATTTTTCTCCCCAACACTAGATAGATACGTAGGTAGATAGGGAGATAGATGATAAATAGGAGGGAAGGAAGAAGAATAAAAAGGATAATAGTAGACAAATAAAAAGCATTGAATAAAGAATTTTGAAAGCACCAAAGCCAATTTGCCTCCCATTCTTACCTCCAGAGCATTATAATTAGTTATAATTATAATTAATAATTCCACAATTATTAAGGGCACATGAGAATCAGTGAGGTACTAGTGAAGTAGTTGCATTGTTCAAGAATATAATTAGAAAGAGCTAAATTTAAGAAGAGAGAGGAAGACAGTAATGTATAGATGTCTTGAGTTTTCAATCTGTTGAAATTTCTGAAAATGTGCTTAAGCTCCAAATGACTTTAATTAGTGAAATGCCAAACTCGATTAGCTTGAAATGAGTAGAGTTAAACAGCAGAGTGTCTTCTAAACTAGACAGAAATCTGTTTTACAAAACTCATTTCTTAATCAGAAGTTCTTAAAAATCAATCCTGCTGAGTTTTCAGAGCTTCTCAAGATTTTGAAATTCTGTCTTCAAATGTATTTGGGCTTATTTTAGGACAGGCATAATAGCAGTACACCCACATACAGATTGCTTTGCGCTATCACACAGCTCTGCTATGGCGTGAGAGAACAAGAATGTTCCAGTGACAGTCAAAATCCATCTCTCTTTCTACCTGCATGTGAGTGTGTGCGCATGCGCGTGCCCATGCACACGAGCATAGGCATGCTTCTCTCTCCTGATGTATCATAGGGATTTTAAAATTTTGACTATAATTGGCAAGGAAACAGTGGGGAAAATGTTCTACACAATCAATGATGGCTTAGCTTCCGATCATTCCTGATGCCCTGTTGATAGTAGCATGCATTAATCCAAGACAAGATAATAGGTCTATTTATATTTCTATATTACCTGAAGACTTAAAAGAGTATGAAGGGAAAACTGCTGAAATATTCGACATACAAAGGACAGGTGTCCTTGGTTAACTTCTGTCCTTTGAACAGTCCCAAATCCCTGGTTTCTCTAACAGTATTTGTCATAATTGGGACTCATTCCACTTTGAAAGGGAGCAGGATTTGCCGCCCCCAAATATGACTCTTTTGGCATAATGATTATTTGAGGCTGATTACTTTTAGGAAATAGGAAACAAAGTAAAAACTCCAAAAAATGAGTAGATGTAACCCTTTTGTAGAAGACATTTACACTTCTATGGGAGATCTCCATTTGTAAGGGTGTCCTTCTGGCTGTACGAGGAAATGGATGATTCAATCTCCAGAAATTCTTATCAACGGACTTAAGTCTGCATAACAACGGTACCCTCCTTTCCTGGGCTTTTCCTGGTAACCTCCTGTAATTGGTCCCCCCACCCAACATCTTTTGCCTCTAGCTGGAGATGGTGTGTAAAGAGATGGCTTGGAGGAGTTACTCAATTTCCCTGGTGCGTCCTAGATATACAGGAGGTATACATGTTATTGAACTTCTGTTTTTCTCCTTTTAATCTGTCTTTTTATTATAGAGGGCTCTCAGCCAAGAACATAGAAGGGTAGAGGGAAATTGATTTTTCCTCCCTTACACAGCACAGGCAGATTTCTGGGATCTGGTTCTTGTCAAGTCACTAATGTGAAAAGGTGGTGTTGTCACTGGGCCGGAAGAGGCCAGAAGGCATCGTTTTAGGCTACACTTGTGTTTTTCTCTTTCCTTTTGCAAGATCTGTTTCCAGCTCTGGGTTCAGTTTTCTGCTGTGGAGGGTCTCTGATCGCTTCCATAGAACTTCAAGGCAATAAAATAACATATTCACAGAAAAGAAAAGCTTTCCCATGCAATCCAGATATAAATGATCTATACTTTGAGAAGAAATTGCATGAGAAAAATTGCTATTCTGAATACGTAAGAATATTTTGCCTTTACCATGTACAGCATCAACGTACAGTGTTTACAAGGGCTTTTTACTTCCCTTTCAACATTGGAAAATTCATAAACCCAGTTCAACTCATTTTCCTCTTTTTCATTTATTTGGACGCTATCAGTGTTACATCTATCACAAAATAACAACTGTTAAATCTCTGTGTGTCTTTGCTACAAAGAAACGAAGTCATGCATACATACCATAAATACTACACTTGGGAAGATTAATTAGATCATTTGGACCTTTCTTTTGTTTGGGGTCATAAGCTACCAATGCTACGTAGAAAGGAAACCAACTACACTCTTGTAACCCTAGTGTTCTCTGCTATAATTAGAGATAAGCCAATAGATGTGTGTTCTCTGTCTCCATCCAATTTTTTCAGTTTCTGTTTCACCTCTGGTTCCTTACACCTTCAAACATAGCCCAGCTTCCCCATTCTGTCATTTCTTTAGTTGACCCGGATCCCCTATCTAGGAATTGTTCTAGTTTTCTACCATATCCTAGTTTCAGAGTGATTCAACTTGCAATACATATGCTCTTTCCCCATTTCCTCATGATCTATTCCTTTTTAAAAATTGAGATGTAGGGAATTCTGGGTTGCTCAGTTGGTTAAGTGTCTGCCTTCCACTCAGGTCATGATTCTGGGGTCCTGGGATGAGTCCCGCATCTCCCTTTGCCTGCTGCTCCCACTGGTTGTGTTCTCTCTCTCTCTCTCTCTCTGACAAGTAAATAAATACAATTTTTAAAAAATTGAGATGTAATTTATTACAACATTTGCCATTTTTAAGTGTATAAGTCAATGGTTTTGGTATATTTATAACCATCATCACTACTCAATCCTGGGATGTTTTCATTACCCCAAAAAGGAACCCCATACCCATTGACAATCACTACCCAATCTCCCTTTTGACCCCAAGCCCAGCAACCACTAATTGTCCATTCTGGACATTTCGAATAAAGGTAATCATAAAATATGTGGCCTTCCGTGTTTGCCTTCTTTCACTTAGCATAGCATTTTCAAGGTTCATCCAAGTTATAATACAAGTCAGTACTTCATTCCTTTTATAGTTGAATAATATTCCATTTTATGCATATACAATATTTTGTTTCTATGTTTATCAGTTGATGACATTGAGATTGTTTCTACATTTTGGCCACTGTGAATAATGCTACCATGAATATTTGTGTACATGTTTTTGTGATTTTTGTGTGGACATGTTTTCAATTCTCTTGGGTATATACCTAAGCGTGGAATTGCCATGTCATATGGTCACGATGTTTAAAATTTGAGGAACTGCCAAACTGTTTTCCAAAGTGTTTGCACATTACAACATCCCCATCAGCTATATATATGAGAGTTCCAACTTCTCCACATCCTTGCCAGTGTTTGTTATTTGTCATTTTGACAGACACACTTGGTAGGTGTGAAATGTCTCCCATTGTGTGTTTGATTTGCATTTTTCTGATGACTAATGGTATTGAGCATCTTTTTCATGTGCTTATTGGATATTTGTATAATCTGCTTTGGAGAAATATCTACTTACACCCTATGTCTATCTTCAAATTGAGTTATTTGTCTTTTCATTATTGAGTTGTAGGACTTCTTCATATACTATGGATACTAGATTCTTATCGGACTTATGATTTGCAAATGTTTTCCATCATTCTATGGGTTGCCTTTTCACTTTTTAAATAGTGTCTTTTGAAGCATGAAAGCCTTTTTTAAAGATTTTATTTATTTATTTATTTGACAGAGAGAGATCACAAGTAGGCAACGAGGCAGGCAGAGAGAGAAGAGAAGCAGGTTCCCTGCTGAGCAGAGAGCCCAATGCAGGGCTCAATCCCAGGACTCTGAGATCATGACCTGAGCCAAAGGCAGAGGCTTTAACCCACTGAGCCTACCCAGGCACCCCTGAAGCACAAAAGTTTTAATTTTGATGAATTCCAATTTATCTATGTTTTCTTTTATTATTTGTGCTTTTGGTATCATATCTAAGAATATGTTCCCGAAAAGATATATTGCCAAATCCAAGTTCACGAAGATTTACACTTATGTTCTCTATGAACTATTTTAGAGTTTTAACTCTTACATTTAGATCTTTGATACAATCTGAGTCAATTTTTGTATGTTGTGTGGTAAGGTCCGTAGTTCATCCTCTTGTATGCAGATATCCAGTTGTTGGAGAGCATTATTTGTTGAAAACATTCTTCTTTCTTGAGTTGTTTTGACATTCTTGTCGAAAATCAATTACCCATAAATGTGTAGGTAGGCTTATTTCTGCATTTTCAATTCCATTCATATGATATATATATCAAATGAATATATATCAAATATATATATATCAAATGAATATATATATCAAATTCATTTGATATCATGATATATCATTTGATATATATATTCATTTGATATATATATATTTGATATATATTCATTTGATATATATATCAAATGAATGGAATTGAAATATATGTATATTTATATACATACATATATACATTCATATATACATTCATATATAATACATATACATACATATATATAATTCAACATGGATTCATAATTCAATCCATAATTCATAATTCAATACAGAATTGAAAATTCCATATACATATATGTGTACATACATATATATATAGTCACTTTTTAATATTTTATTTATTTATTAGTGAGAAAGTGAGAGAGAAATCATGAACAGGGGAGAGGGTAGAGGGAGAAGTAGACTCCCTCCTGAGCAGGGAGCCCGACTCAACACTGGATCCTAGGACCCCGGGATCACAACCTGAGCCAAAGGCAGACACTTGACCAACTGAACCACAAAAGTGCCCTATATATAGCCATTTTTATGCCACTGCAAAACAAACTTGATTAGAGGAACTTAAGTTTTGGTGTTGGGAAGGTTAATCCTCTCACTCGGTTCTTTTTCAAAACTGTTTTATCTATTCCATGTCCCTTATAACTCATTAAGAACTTTAGGATCAGCTTATCCATATCTACAAAAAAAAATACAGCTGGGCTTTCGATAAGATTTGCTGTAAATCTGTGGGTAAATTTTGAGAGTATTGCAATTTTAAAAAATTATTTTATTTTTTAAGTTTTTATTTGAATTCCAGTTAGTTAACATACAGTGTTATATTAGTTTCAGGTGTACAGTATTGCAATTTTAACAATATTACTCTTTTAGTCCATGAACACAAGCTGTCTTTACGTTTACATATGGCTTTATTTCAATAATGTCTTTACCGTATAAGTTTTGCACCTTCTTAGTTGTTTATTCCTAAGTATTTCATGTTTCTTGATATTTTTTAATGGAATTATTTCCTTAGTTTGCTTTTCAGATTACTCATAGTATAGGAATTGCACTGGAATATGATATCGGTATAAACAATTGTACATAATTGTAGAATTTATTTGTGTATATTGATCTTGTATCCTGAAGCCTTATTGAACTTGCTTATTAGTTCTGGTAGTTTTTTGTGGATTTCTTTTTTCTTTCTTTCTTTTTTCTTTTCTTTTCTTTCTTTTTTTTGGGGGGGGTGTACAGGGTCACGTAATCTGTGAATAGAGGTAGTTTTGCTTTATTTTTTCCAATTTAGATTCCTTTTATTTCTTTTTATTTCTTAATTCCCTCCAGTTTGGATGCCCTTCATTTCTTTTTATTTCCTAATGCTCTGGCTAGAACCTCTTAGGGGGAAAGCTTTTGGTTTTTCACCATTAATTGTGATGGTATCTCTGGGTTTTTCGGAGGTGCCCCTTAACCAGGTTGAAGAAGTTCCCTTTTATCCCTAGTTTGTTGAATGTATTTGTGATGAAAGGCTGTTGGATTTGGTTGAATGCTTTTTCTGTGTCCGGTGGGAATATTGTTCTGTGTGCCATTTATATGGAATATTTAATCAATTGAGTTATGTGTGTTGAGTCAACCCTGCATCACTAAGATAGATCTACTTGGCTGTGGTATATACTCCTTTTTTGCAAGCTGCATAATTTAAGTTGGTTTTCTTGATTTTTTATTTAGGACTTCTATGCCTCTATTCATAAGGGATATTGGTCTATACTTTTTTTCTCTGCGATATCTTTGGTTTTGGTACATTCATTCCCTTTTAACTTTCCACTGATAGGTATCAAAGTTCACCCCCGTGTGGCAACTGCTCTAGCAAAGATGATCAAATCCAATGTCCACATCCTTTATCACTGTCTCTGAAGCATCTGCCATTATTAACCGTGATTCGTTTTCACCTCCTCGGGACCATCTCTTCCATGAGCATTTACCCTCTGGAGACCTTAGCATAGGGGATACTTTTGTTTCTTGTTACAAGGCTGGAAGGCAGCAGAGGAGTTGGTACTTATGTTTAGCAAAGCTTTTTGCCAACTGGTGACCAGGTCAAAGAATCTCTGTGACTAGTCTGACCATCATAACAAAACGAAGAAAACGAAACCAAAGACTCTTTTATTGAACAATGAATTTTGCTTCTTCTACACGGCGTTCCAGGATCAAACTGCTTGAATACACCCTGCTTCCATCTCTCTGTGTCCTTTAGCATGTTCTTTAACCTCTGAGTCTTCATTTCTCATTTGTACGATGGGAATGATAATAGTGTCTACGTAACAGCGCTGGGACTGCTTTAGAAGATGGTGCGCACAACGTCCGCAATGCACCTCCCCAGATTTCACAAACAGTGACAATCGTCATCATAAACACGATCTAAGAGAGATGGGCGTGCCTGTGCCATGCATGTAATGTGACTGCAAGGGAAAGCCATGGTTTCTGTGGCTTCTCTGGCCTTGGCTCTCTTCCAGGCTCCTCGTTGAGATACTCCTCCTGATATACGTGTCTGAAAAATGTGGGGCCACAGTCATTCCCCAACATGGAGAGAAGGACCACATGCCTCAACGTGCTCAAGGTGACCTTCATTCACTCATTCCCTCAACGGATACTTTCGGAGAATCAGTTAGGCGCCTGACACTGTCTTAAGGGTAGGAAATGTGTAATAAGTAAGATACAGGGAGCCCAGGCCTTCAGGTGACTTACTTCCTGGAAGGGCGGGGCCTGGGTATTATCACGTGGTGCGGGGCCAGGAAAGGACACTATTATCCTGGTTGGTCTCTGGCCAGCGAGGCTCTGTCACAACTAGTGAAAACCATGCTGGTGAGATGAAGAGTCTCTTATGGTTTGCTGGAGTGGGTGGGGGGTACAGCTGGGGTGGCTGGGTGATGGACATTAGGGAGGGTATGTGCTATGGTGAGTGCTGTGAAATGTGTAAGCCTAACGATTAACAGACCTGTACCCCTGGGGCTAATAATACATTATATGTTAATAAATTGTTAAGAATGGAAAAAAAACACAAAAAACCATGCTGTATAGTGCAAAAGCCACCATGGAGAGTTGCCGGGCTGTGTTCCAATAAAACTTTATCTGCATAAATAAGTGGTAGGCTGGATTTTGCCTGGACAATAGTTTGATAATCCTGGTCTACATCCCTAATCTAAAGGTAAGGAAGGGAAACAAATTGGAGCTTTTCTTTTTCTTTTTCTTTTCCTTGCCTATGAAAGCAGGCTTGCATTTACGTCTGCCTTCACTGTCCCTTTCAAAACCAGAATGGGCCTGTGAAGCCACGTCTCCTTCCCGGCTCTGGATTCAGCCCAGTGGTCACAGAAATATAAATATAAAATATAAATATAAAAAATATATTTTTAATATAAATATAAAACTGAGCCTGGGTGGCTCAGTGGGTTGGGCCTCTGCCTTTGGCTCAGGTCATGGTCTCAGAGTCCTGGGATGGAGCCCCGCATGGGGTTCTCTGCTCAGTGGGGAGCCTGCTTCCCCCTCTCTCTCTGCCTACTTGTGATCTCTGTCAAATAAATAAATAAAATCTTAAAAAAAAAAACCCGACACACTCTTAAAGGACTTAGGGAATTGGTGACTAATGTAAGCAAGGCTTGTCACAGAAGGCTCTTATGCACTTTTGTGTTAATTTCTTTGCTACCAAAGAAATGAATCTCAAACTTAGAATTTTCTGTGTCGCAATATTGGTGGCTTTTCACTTTTGTAGCTCATCATGATTATGTCTACTCCTGACCCTAAACCCTGGCCTCTGATATTTTGTTCTTGTGTGAGCCCAAGTAGGAAAACAAACAAACAAAAACATGTTACATCCAGGATTCATTTCAAGTGTAGATAAAGTTTAGATTTGCTTTTATTTTTTCACTGGTTATAAAATATGTTTTTTGAGGAAAGCCAGGAACAAATGAGCTGCTTGACATTCCTGAGACACTGCAGAAAACACTAGAAGTTACTCTTTGTCCGGACCTGTCTCTGGAAATGTGGAACCTCTTAAAAGGGTCATTTTAAGTAGGGGGCTGTAATAATAATGATAAGATAATTTCTTCTTAAAAACTCTCTTGTTTCTTTATTTTTTATTTTTTTAATTTAAATTCAATGGGCCAACATATAGCACAGCATTCGTTTTTGAGGTAGTGTTCAATGATTCATTAGTTGCCTATCACACCCAGTTCCCCTCCCATCTCTAGATGTTGTTCTTTGGAAGCCACATGCTTTGTTCCCTAGTAGCTCCTTTGGCGAACGGGTCCTATTAGTATGCAGAAGTTCTGAAGCATTTTAGCTCATTCTTTGATAAAGTATGAAAGTCTTTTAGACATGCTCATCTTTGTTGATCTATTCTGATTCTCCTTAAAGGTTTGGGTATGCAGCTAGATGGAATTTTTTCTCTCTCTCTCCTTTTCTCTTTTTGCTGTCATCTTGGAGCTGTGCATAAAGTGTCTGAATTTTCTTGGTTAATATATGTGGTATTCTGTGATACAGGGCGGTTTTCTGTAGTGGTTTGACCTTTTCAGCCTTGTAAGTTCTGTTGGCGAGGTGGGAGCGCGTACCTTTCAGGGTCCGGAGAGATTAGTTTGTGGAAAGGGTGCCACCTGCAGGTAGTAGTTGGGAACAGACAGTAAGGCTCCCTGGAGTAACAGCACACCAGGGGAACTTTGTATCTGCAGCAAACTTCCATAGGAATTAAGTTTTCCTTTTAAATAATTTTTGTGACCCTAGATTCCCCATCCTCCAGGCTGGGATTAGAACTTTTTTCTTACTAAAGAAAGATTAATCTTCCAGTTAATAAGTATTTCTGCCTGTGCTTTACACTGTAATGCAAATTGAAAAGAGCATAGACAGTTACACCCACGTCCACACCTACGTAAGCATGAATAATGAGCCATTGAATTTTCTGCTATATGTTCTTCACTAACTACATATTAAGAGAGGAAGAATTCAGAAAGTGATTTCAAATACTTCCCTCCACCTCCTTTAATATTTACTGTCAAAAGGCTCCTATTTAAAATTTCTTATTTGCAACTGGTAATCAGTAGAGCGATTTCTAGGAAGGCATACATGATCAGTTTGATTAATAAGAAAAAGGTCATGTTGCATAAAGCGGAAGACAAGTAAAATATTAGACAGGTGCTTGGAAAAATAATGTTGGGAACACTAACTCTCGTCTCTAAGCAAGCATTTTTATTACTGGCTAATTGCTAATTAGCCACAGATAGTGGATGAACTGAAAAGGCAAATGAACGGGTCTGGGAGGGACCAGAAGTGGAAGGTGGAGATAGTGTGGGCCATGGAGCCCACTGGGCAGCCTTCAGAGCAGAAGAATTTCACTTCCACTATAGGCTTCACTGTAAACAGTTGCAATCCAAATGGGATTTCATTCCAAACTACCTGTCCTCACTTTCTCCTGCTAAATCAGAATGAAAGGAGAAGTAGAGAAATAATCTTCTATTAGGTCAAAGTTGTCCAAATAGGTAATATGCTCCTTCTAAAAGTGGTTAAGTTTCCTGTTACTAGTGAGTCCAGCTGTAGGTCGATTAGAAGCCACTTGGGGGTAGTAAGAGCACATGGCCCAATCAGGCTCCCCTCTAGTTTCAGTGACAAAATAAGGGAGAAGCAACAAGGACGTTACAATAAGAAAGTAGTGGAAATAAAATATTTTCTTAATAGAGAGAGGCACTGAGAAATTTAAGACTGAATTATGTTGGTTGGTCCCAAGTAATTTCCTTATCTTCTTTGAGATAGTGGATCATTAAAAACCAAGGAAAAAAGTGTCCTGCTATGTATAGATTCAGTTTCCTTCTGGGTTAAAAATGAATTTGATTCACAAGACCAAAACAGTTATTAAAAATTACTTTGTAATGTAAATTCACAGTATCTAATGCATTTTCTAGTTCAAAACTCTAAAAATAAAGAAATTGATCATGCTTTTTATTTAGATAACATAAATTTAAAAAATCTTAACATCAACGGACCATTATTTATCAGGAGTGTAGGGTAAAAAATTGGATGTTTTCTAATGATCTCACATGGTGTCTCTGAAAAGCTTTGGTCGGTGCACAAAGAATTTCAGAATGTGGTAAAAACAGGAAGATATGATGCACTTAGCATTTCATTTTTCAAGCATTTTCCAGATATCTTTTCATCCATGGTTGCTGACAATAAATACCATACATTGTAAAAATTCTATTCTACTGACATGAAAAGACATTTCTCCAGAGCAGATATGTAAATGGCCTAGAAACATAAGCAAATATGCTCAACGTCCTTAGTCATCAGGGAAATGCAAATCAAAGCTATAATGAGATATCACTTCACACCCACTAAGATAGCTAGAATTTAAAAAGAAAAAAGAAAGAAAAACAAAATAACAAATGCTGGTGAGGATGTGGAGAAATTGGTACCCTCTGACATTGCTGGTGGGGATGTAAATTAGTGAAGCCACCACGAGACAAAGTTAACCATAAAGTTACTATATGATTCAGCAATTCCACTCCTAGGTATATACACAAGGATAATGAAATTTCATGTCTGAAAAATATATGAATGTTCATAGCAGCAATATTCATAATAGCCCCAAAGTGGAAATGACCCAAATGGACACATACTGATACATATTTTATATCCATACAATGGAATGTTATTCGGTAGTAAAAAGAAATCATGTACTATTTTATGCTACTTTAGGAATAAACCTTGAAAATAGTGAGCTACATGAAAGAAGCCAGACACAAAAGACCACATATTGTATGATTCAGTTTTATTTATTTGTTTGTTTGTTTATGTATATGTGTATGATTCAGTTTATATGAAATGTCCAGAAGAGGCAAATCCACAGGGACTGAAAGTAGGTTAATGGCTGTCAGGAGCTTGGGTTGGAGGTTAGGGGTAAATAGGAAGTGACTGTTAATGGGCATAGGGCTTCTTTCTTGGGGTGATGAAAATGCTCTGGAATTGGATAATGTTGATGGTTGCACAACTCTGTAAATATACTAAAAACTAACTGTAGAATTTAACTGGGTGGGTTTCATGGTATATAAATTATATCTTAATGAAGCTGTGTAAAAATTATACTCTATTTTCTCCCAAAAGATATTTAAAATGCGCAGTGCTTATATAATTATTACAGTCATTTCCATAAAATGAAAAGATTACTTTCAGGGAAAAAAAAGGTCAACAGTTGTTCATAATTTTTAAATTATAATGGCTTTTGGCTAGCAAATCCTGATTCAGCCGCTTTCAGTCTCCCACCAAAATATATATAAGGGTGCCCCCAAAAGATAGAAGATAAAATAAAACCTTGAACTGGCAAAGTTACCAGAAACTTGGCTTAAAATAATCAATGGATTATTTACAAGCAACAATTAGACTAAACATCCCAGCCTGTAGAGAGGTGGGAAGTGCTTTATCTCTTCATGGTAATATATGCACCTGTGACCTGATACTCAAGAATCAGACCAATCAAAGAACAGGATAGGCTTCTCTCTGCTTCAAGGGAGCTGTTCTTTGGGACAAGGCAAGGATCATTCTACTATCTCAACCTCTCCAAAGTTATTCTGAGGTATTTTGTAATTTTTGTTGCTAGTGTAGGAGTTTTGTTTTATTTTTTAAAATCTCTTTTTCTGTTGATATTTAATATTTATATTATTATTATATTAAATATTTAATATTTAATGTTTGAACAGAGTATGTGTTTTCTGGTACAATATTGTATATTTTAGAATAAGATGATTAAATTAAGTATCTAAATGCACAAAATCTCATACATTTTTGGTTACCTTGATGTGTTCCATTTGGAGAAGAAAAATCTGTCCCCTGATGTAGATTTTTCTGCTGTTTCTTCTTGCACATTCTCCTTTATTCCCTTTATGTCATCTGAATTATGTTTTCCATCCAGAATGTCTGTTTTATGAACATGAAATATTGATTTTGGCCCAGTTTATTCTGCCTTTTTTGGGTATGAACATGACAACACCTGCTTTCTTTGTATTGTCACTTAATTTGTTTTTACTTTATATATAAACTTTTTGTTTATCATGCTGTATTTCTGCTTTATTAAATAAGAGAAGGAGATAGATTCTCTGCATCGGTAGAGGGAAAGATATCAATAAAAATGACTTTTGATTTGTAGGCCAACTAACAGGTTTGATTGTGATACCATTTACCACACTAGGGGACACTTAGAGGAAAATAGGTTTCAGAGGGCTGAGATAACACTGTCCAAAAGAAGTTGCTGCGGTGATGGAAATATTCTAGATCTGTGCTGTCTGACACAATCACCACTAGCCGCAAGTGGCTATTGGCTTCATGAAGGTGGCTACCATGACTGAGGAACTGACTTTCTTTTAATGGCCACATGTGGCTGGTGGCCACCATATCAGACAGTGCACTTTGAGTCATGGAGAAAGAGGAAGACAGCAAAGTGCCTGTTTGGTTCGTCAGTTTCATTGGAATGACAGGAAGCTGGAATTCAGTGGGCTGAAGTGTGAACAAGAGTGAAGAGGCAAATTTATTTTCACGTGAAGGAAAAAACCAAGATGCAAAAGTATGTGTGGAGAAAGCTCTCTGTTTTCTAAGAGCATAGAAAGAGTATAAAAAACCTGAAAAAGATATACACTAAAAATAACTATGGGTTATCTCTGAGTGGTGAGATAATGCTCAATTTTTATTTTCTTCTTCACAAATTTTTGTATTTTCTAAATTTTTACAATAGGTATGTGTTATTTGTGTAATTCTAAAAATGCAATAAATAGTATTTGAAATGCAAATCTCAGACATCGAACAATTTAAGCTATTATACCTTGTTTGATGAAATTCAGGTATTTGAATATGATTATCTCAATGATATTAAATGTGTTAGGCCAATACATTATGCTTTTACAAAAAAGACCTAGAATTTGAGAAATTCAAAGAAAAAAGATCTTTGACCTGTCATTAACTCATTAACTGAACATAATATGAATCTTTTTGAAATTTAAAAGGCAGTTAATGGGCATTTAGTACATCAGCTCAGTGTCATTAAATTGTACAGTTCCCCTAACGGTTTTTACTCTAGATCTAACTTGTTTTTTACAAACATGAGGGTTTAAGGGCTGATCCCATATTTCAGTTATTTAAATACAATTATAAATTCCAATTTCTAAGAATTCTTGAACACCCTTAAATATTAAATAAGATTAATATTTCCGTAAATTATGGAAGCTTTCTAAACAAAACTGCAGCTGATTAGTAGCTATCATAGGATATAAAAAAATGTCTAGATACCAAAACATTGGTATTCTATATATCCATACTTCATTGTTGATTAAACTCTAATCTTTTCCTATGGGGTTTTGTTTCAGTTTCATATTTATCTTCATTTCTTTGACCATGGGTATGCTTTTATATGAAGTGTGCTGTTGTTTTATTGCCTATTATATCAAAGAAAAAAATTAAGATTTGGTTAATTTTGTGGTCCTTTATTTTATGAATCTGCCAAAGGAGTTTGTTCTGAGATTGTTGACAAAAGGAAGAAGGTGTTTGGCTTCTGGAGATTCCATATGATTTTGGTTACAAAGCCACTGAATTTGCTTTCCATTTATAATCATTTTAAGCAGAAATGAGAGAATGGTATCCATTTAGGTCCAATAAAGGAAAAGCTTAGACCACTTCACTGTACTTTGCACAGCGTTACATAACACGTTAACTTTGTCTTTTCCTTTCTTCAAACCCAAAGTCCAGAATTCTCACTACAGCTCTGGCAAAAAGCATAGAACCAAGATCCAACTTAATTCCAAAACGCACAGAAAAGAGAATTGCTGTCCATGTCTTCTCAGGATAATTCTCCTTACAGGTTGTTAGATGTGGCATAGAAGAAAGAGCCTTAGACTTGGGGTAAGAATACCCAAATTGTCTTCCTGGGCTTCTGCTTGCTTCCAGCGTACATGCCATTGGCTCCGTTATTACGCCTCTTTGCACTTCAGTTTCCTTATAGAAATTTACATAGTTATGAAATGGAGGCCATAGTGATTCTTACTCCATGAAGCATAGTGATGATTAGGGGTTTTGTTTTAAGACTGATTTATTTATTTTAGAGAGAGAAAGCCCACGACAGAGTGCACAAGCAGGAGCGACAGAGGGAGAGAGAATCTCAAGCAGACTCTGCAATGAGGACAGAGCCTGTCTCAGGGCTCGATCTCAAGACCCTGAGATCATGACCTGAGCTGAAACCAAGAGTCAGATACTTAACTGACTGTGCCAACCAGGTGCCTCTGGTAATGACAAAGTTTTGAGACAATTTTATAATGCACCTAACAGAGTTTCCAACTTAAAATAAGTGTTAAATAAGCATTATCTCCCTCCTTCAAGAAAGACCCATGAAGTTCATCAAATTGGGTTCCACTCCCACTCTTTCTCTTTCAGGTCATGAGATTGAGAGCAAGCTATTTAACTTTTCTAGCCTCAAGCCTTCTGTTAAAAGAAGATAATACTATTACCTATGCACTGAGACTCTCATGAGGATTTTAGCGTCTACTGTAGCATAACATATATGAAGTTTCTCACCAGACAGTAAGTACAAAATATTATTATTAATGGTTTATCTAGAGCTTCCTTTAAAGGTGTAACAACACTAATATATGCAGGATGTGAGCAACACAGTTCTTGCCATTCCCACCTTCTTTCTTTCAGCAGACGTTGGGAAGATACCCAAAACCTTCATAAAAAGGCACAAAAGAGCTTTCACAATATATTAATTGGGGCTGGATTGGGACGATATCTTATAAATTATTGTCATGATCAAAGGAAGAAAAGATATGGAAAGTAGATTTGAGGTAGAAAACTCAGTAAATGTTTTCCAAAACACTTTTCTTTCCTTTGAAAAATGAAAATACATTCCAAGCTTGATCTAATATAGTGTGATAAACTTATCAGCTGCCCAGTTCATTCATATTAAATGACAAAGTGTTTTTTATGAAAGGCCATATGCCCAAATTCACTTTCTTTTTAAAAAATTTTTAGAGAGAGAGAGAGAGAGAGCGCATGAGCAGGGAGGGGGCAGAAGGACAGGGAGAAGCAGTCTCCCTGCTCAGCAGGGAGCCTGGTGTGGGGCTACATCCCAGGACCCCGAGATCATGACCTGAGCTGAAGGCAGACGCTTAACCAACTGAGCCACCCAGGCATGTACCACCCCCCAACAAATCCACTTTATAAAGATATTTGTAAACACCTTCACATATACAGTCATGTGAGACACTGAAGTACTTATTGTGGAGAATTCTGGCCCAATCTCTTACTTCATTAAAATTAATAATAATAAAGCTACTGATTTAAAGGGATAATCTTCAGCTTGAACTTTATAAGAACTTGCCTCCATTTTTCCTTTTAATCTGCATATCCAGATACATCAAGATGAAAAAATAGATTTAAAATACTGTTACTTGGGGCACCTGGGTGGCTCAGTCAGTTAAGGGTCTGCCTTTGGCTCAGGTCATGATGCCAGCGTGCTTAGATTGAGCCCCACATTGGGCTCCCTGCTCAGTGGGAAGTCTGCTTCTCCCTCTCCCTCTGCCTGCCTCTATGCCTACCTGTGATCTCTCTCTCTCTTTAATAAATAAATAAATTAAAAAAATTTAAAATAAAATAAAATACTGCTACTACAGAATGATATAAATTTTAAAGTGATTAGTTTGAGGGCTAAATGAAAAAGAAATTAAATTTCTTTTTTTCCAGCCTAAATGGAGGTATAATTGCCAAGAATAGCATATATTTGAGGTGTAGGATGCGATGGTTTGCTCTATGTATGCATTGTGAGATGGTTACCACAGTCATGTTAATTAACACATCCATCAGCCTTACATAGTGCGTGCGCACGCGTGTGGTGAGAACACTTAGGAAGTAAGTATTGTCTTAGTGAATTTCAAGTGTACAGTAGAGTTTTATTAGCTCTAATCACCATGCTGTAGATTAGATCCCCAGACTTTATTCATCTTATAACTGTGAATCTGTACCAACATCTTCCCATTGACCCGCCCCCAGTCCCTGCCAACCACTGTTTTACTCTCAGATTCCACATGTCTGACTTCTGCAGATTCCACCTATAAGTGAGGTCACACAGTGTTGCCTTTCTCTGCCTGACTTATTTTATTTAACTTAATGTCCTCCGTGTTCATCTGTGTGGTCACAAACAGCAGGGTTTTCTTCTTGTTTATGAATAAAAAAATTCATAAATATGTATATATATCATATTTTCTTTATTCAGACACTTAGGTTAATTCTACATCTTGGCAATTTTGAATAACGCTGCAGTAAACATGTAAAGGCAGATATCACTCTGAGATACTGCTTTTATTTCCTTTCAATAAATACTCAGAAGTGAGTTGGTTGAATCATAGAGAAGTTCTATTTTTTTTTTACTTTATTTAAGCTTTATTTAAACATATGATGTAACCCCACCACCCTCACCCAACCCCTCTTCCCCCCACCCCCCTCAGTTTGTTTTATGACATTAAGAGTCTCTTTTGGTTTTTCTCCCTCCCGATCCCATCTTCTTTCATTTTTACTTTTCCTACCACCTTAACTCCCACCCCCGTTGCATCTCCACTTCCTCATATCAGGGAGATCATGTGGTAGTTGGAAGCAAGGGAAAAAATGAACTATTGGGACTTCATCAAGATCAAAAGCTTTTGCACAGCAAAGGAAACAGTCAACAAAACCAAAAGACAACTGACAGAGTGGGAAAAGATATTTGCAAATGACATATCAGATAAAGGGCTAGTATCTAAAATCTACAAAGAGCTTAGCAAACTCAACACCCAAAGAACAAATAATCCAATCAAGAAATGGGCAGAGGACATGAACAGACATTTCTGCAAAGAGAAGTTCTATTTTTAATTATTTGAGGAACCCCCATATTGTTTTCCAATTTACATTGCCACCAACAGTGCACAAGGGTTCCCTCTTATTCACATCTTTGCCAACATTTGTTATAACTTGTCTTTTTGATAAGAGCCATCCTAACCATCTCATTGTGGTTTTTATTTGCCTTTACCTGATAGTAATGTTGAGTACCTTTCCACGTATGTGTTGGTCATTTATATCTCTTCCTTGGAAAAATATCTTTCCCGGTCCTTCGGGCATTTTTTAATCGGTTATTTGTCTTTTTGCTATAGAGTTGTATGAGTTCCTTATATATTTTGGATATGAACCTTTTATCAGATGTATGGTTTGCAAATATTTTTTTTTCCATTTGGTGGGCTGCATTTTCATTTTGTTGATGGGTCCCTATGCTGTGGAGAAGCTTTTTAGATTGATGTAGACCTGCTTGTCTACTTTTGCTATTGTTGCTTGTGCATTTGGTGTTATACCCAAAAAATTACTACCAAAGCCAGCTGCCAATGAGTTTTTTCTCTATGCACCCCTCCAGTTTTATTAAAGTTTCAGGTTTTATAGTTAAGTCTTTAATCAGGTTTGAGTTGATTTTTGTATATAAGGATTTGATTTCATTCTTCTACATGTGGATATCAGTTTTCCCAACACCATTAGTGAAGAGATTATTCTTTCCCTGCTGTGTATTTTTGTTTTCATCACAGATCAGTTGACTGTATGTGCACGGGTTTATTTCTGGGTCCTCTGTTCTGTTCTATTGGTCTGTATGTCTGTCTTTATGCCAGAACCACACTAGTTTGATTACAGGAGCTTTGTAATACAGTTTGAAATGTGTGATGCCTTTAGCTTCTTTCTTTCTCAAGATTGCTTATCCATGTGAAAAAGTAATAATTTCAAATAATTTTGCCTTATTTTATAATTTATAAACACTTGGTGAAAAAAATAATAGAAACTACAGAGTGTAAGGGAAAAGATCACTGTGCAAGCCCCTATTTTTAAATATATTTTATGCTAATGGTAGGTACACTGAATCGCCAGTGACCTTTTCCCTTACACTCTGTAGTTTCTATTATTTTTTTCACCAAGTGTTTATAAATTATAAAATAAGGCAAAATTATTTGAAATTATTACTTAAAGGAAACAGTCAACAAAACCAAAAGACAACTGACAGAGTGGGAAAAGATATTTGCAAACGACATATCAGATAAAGGGCTAGTATCCAAAATCTACAAAGAGCTTAGCAAACTCAACACCCAAAGAACAAATAATCCAATCAAGAAATGGGCAGAGGACATGAACAGACATTTCTGCAAAGACATCCAGATGGCCAACAGACACATGAAAAAGTGCTCCACCTCACTGGGCATGAGGGAAATACAAATCAAAACCACAATGAGATACCACCTCACACCAGTCAGAATGGCTAAAATGAACAAGTCAGGAAATGACAGATGCTGGCGAGGATGTGGAGAAAGGGGAACCCTCCTACACTGTTGGTGGGAATGCAAGCTGGTGCAACCACTCTGGAAAACAGCATGGAGGTTCCTCAAAAAATTGAAAATAGAGCTACCTTATGACCCAGCAATTGCACTACTGGGTATCTATCCTAAAGATACAAACGTAGTGATCCAAAGGGGCACGTGTACCCGAATGTTTATAGCAGCAATGTCCACAATAGCCAAGTTATGGAAAGAACCTAGATGTCCATCAACAGATGAATGGATAAAGAAGAGGTGGTATATATATACAATGGAATACTATGCAGCCATCAAAAGAAATGAAATCTTACCATTTGCGACGACATGGATGGAACTAGAGCGTATTATGCTTAGCGAAATAAGTCAACTGGAGAAAGACAACTACCACATGATCTCCCTGATATGAGGAAGTGGAGATGCAACGGGGGTGGGAGTTAAGGTGGTAGGAAAAGTAAAAATGAAAGAAGATGGGATCGGGAGGGAGACAAACCAAAAGAGACTGTTAATGTCATAAAACAAACTGAGGGGGGTGGGGGGGAGAGGGGTTGGGAGAGGGTGGTGGGGTTACATTATATGTTTAAATAAAGCTTAAATAAAGTTAAAAAAAATAGGGGCGCCTGGGTAGCTCAGTTGGTTGATTGTCTAACTCTTGATTTCGGCTCAGGTCATGATCTCAGGGCTGTGAGTTCAAAGTCTATGTTGGGCTCCATGCTGGGCATGGAGCCTACTTTAAAAAAATATTTATATATATACATACTAGTTATGTATGTATATAAATTTATATGTATATAAGTATATACATATGTATTTAAAAATAAAAAACATTAATTTACATTTGTTGACAGAGTACTATATGATTGTATTACGGATGATTTAACAAACTATTACACAAGACTGATTCAAATAAGCAGTAGTTTGGTCATTCTGTGTCAAGGGTTTTGTATAGTAAATAAATTCCTCCTGAAGTTAAAAAAAAAAAAAAACCCTCTAGTGTAGTATTTCTGAGTAAAAGTAATCCTAACTGCCATACTCATAGTTTGTGTGTTTTTTAAACTTAATTTTTTTAAAAGATTTTATTTATTTATTTGAGAGACAGAGACCACAGCGAGGCAGAGAGGCAGGCAGAGAGAGAGGGGGAAGCAGGCTCCCTGCTGAGCAGGGAGCCCAATGCGGGGTTTGATCCCAGGACCCTGGGATCATGACCTGAGCTGAAGGCAGAGGCTTAACCCACTAGCCACCCAGGCGCCCCTAAAACTTATTTTATTAACAAATGAAAGCACATGTACACACAAAGACTTATATAAAAATGTTTAGAGTTGCTTTGCTTGCTACTGACCCAAACTGAAAACAACTCAAATGTCCATCAACAGATGAATGATAAAAAAAAGAAGGTTGTGGTATAGGAAATAAATATAATGAATTATTGATATACATAATAATACATATGAATTTCAAAATGATGTAAGTAAAGGAAGCCAGAAAATAAAGAGCAGATTCTATAAGATTCCATTAATATAAAACTCTAGAAAATACAAAGTAACCTACAGTGACAAAATGCAGACTAGCAGGTGCCGTGTGAGGGGAGCAGGGAAAGTTATGAAGATAGGGTGATATGCTTAAGGAAGTACAAGAAGACAGGACTACACACGAACAATAGGAAGTTTCTGGGGATGTTGAAATTGTTGATTTGTGATTGTTTTGGTTATGATGATGGCTTTACAGGTGTAAACATATGGCAAAACTTACCAAACTGAACACTTTAGAGACAGATATTACAGTTTATTTCACATCAATTATATCTCAATAAAGCTATTAACAAAAGAATATGCCCAGGGCACCTGGTAGCTCAATCAGTTAAGGGTCTGCCTTCAGCTCAGGTTTTGATCCCAGGACCCTGGGATCAAGCCCCGAATCTGGCTCCCCACTCAGCGGGGAGTCTGCTTCTACCTCTGCCCCTTCCCAGCTCATGCTCGCTTTATCTCTCTCTCAAATAAATAAAATATTTTTTTTTTAAAGAAAAGAACATGCCCTATGTCCTGTTTATCTTGGTTTAAAAAAGTAAGAAAGAAAAGAAAACTATAGGCCACTGATCTTTATGAAATTTCCTGATGTTTTGTGCCTTTGCTCTGCGATGCTCAATGATCAACCCCTTTGGGACATTACAGGTTCCTCCAGAGAGGTAGAAATGAGTATTTTTTTTAAAAGATTTTATTTATTTTTTGACAGAGAGACAGCAAAAGAGGAAACACAAGCAGGGGGAGTGGGAGAGGGAGAAGCAGGCTCTCAGCCTAGCAGAGAGCCCAAAGTGGGCTTGATCCCCGGACCCTGGGATCATGACCTGAGCAGAAGGCAGATGCTTAACCGACTGAGCCACCCAGATGCATAGGAAAGGTGCCCCTTTCTTATCCCAGACTTTAGCATTTCTAAGAATTCTTTTTTTTTCTTTCTCTCTCTTGTGTTCTACTATCTTTCTTTCTTTTCTTTTTTTGAGATTTTATTTATTTATTTATTTATTTATTTTTTAAAGATTTTATTTATTTATTTGACAGACAGAGAACACAAGTAGGCAGAGAGGCAGGCAGAGAGGCAGAGGGAGAAGCAGGCTCCCCGCTGAGCAAGGAGCCCAATGCGGGACTTGATCCCAGGACCCTGGGATCATGACCCGAGCCGAAGGCAGCCGCTCAACCAACTGAGCCACCCAGGCGTCCCGAGATTTTATTTTTTATTTGACAGAGATAGAGCACAAGTAGGCAGAGTGGCAGGCAGAGGGGGAGGGAGAAGCAGGCTCTCCGCTGGGTGGGGAGCCCAAGGTGGGGCTTGATCCTAGGACCCTGGGATCATGACTTGAGTCGAAGGCAGAGGATTAACCGACTGTGCCACCCAGGTGCCCCATTGTGTTCTATTTTCATATGTGAAATTTCATAAAGCCAACTACCTGAAGCAGTACTGAAATTCCTATTTTGCAATAAATGGCTATACGTATTAAAAATTTCCTCTAAATGAATGCTGAAGAATCCAGTAATTCTGACCGCAAGTTATGCAGTTATCAGACTCAAACACCTGAGCAGAAATGGACCTTGGAAACAAGAAGTTAAATGAACAAGTTCGGTTTTTCTATGGCTCATGACAAAACATTCCTCATTCTTGCTCAGGAAGCTTCTTGTTTGTGTTTAGTTTCTATAAATGCTTGATTTCCCCCACCCTTGGTAATATGATAATGTGTTAAGAATATATATATGTATTCCTTTGGAACAGAAGAAAAACTTACAAATGGGCTTGGATGAAAAAAAATGTTTATGAAAAATTCGAGAACCCATTCTGAATGGGTTTTATTTCCTGGAAGGTTTACAGAGAGCCATCAATATTTTTAAATAACATCTTTCTCAAGACATAATTCACATCACATAAAATTTAACCTTTTAAAGTGTATGATTCAGTATTCTTTAGTATATTAATAGATAGTGCAAAAATCACTACTTTATCTAATCCCGTAATATTTTAAACATGCCCCCCAAAAAGTCCTTACACAGAAGCAGTTTCCTTTCCTCCCTTCCCTCCAGTCCCTGTCAAGCACTAATCTACTTCTTGTTTTTATACATTTGCCTACTCTAGACATTTCATATATTATTCAGTTAGTCTTCACTTACAATGTTTTCAAGGTCCATCCATGTCGGATTATGTATCAATATTGAATTCTTTCCATTTCCAATGTATATATCAGTACTTCATTCCTTTTCAATGCTGCATAATACATCTCATTTTTTATCCTTCAACTGACAGACATTGCTGAATACGAATCCACTGAATGGATATACCACATCTTGTCTGTCCATCAGCTGGTGGACATCCAGGTTGTTTCCATTTTATTGACTATTATAAATAATGCTATTATGAACATTTGTGTAACCGTCTTTGTAGAAACACATGTTTTCAATTCTCTTGGGAATGAAATTGCTGAGTTATATGTTAACTCCGTATTTAACTTCTTCAGCAATTGCCAACCTGTTTTCAAAAGCAACTGCACATTTTATATGCTCTCTGGCAATGTTTGAGGGGTCCAGCTTCTCTACAGTCCTCACCAATGGGTGTCATTGTCCGTCTTTTTTATTGTAGCCATTCTAGTGGGTGTAATGGCATTTTTTTTAAGGTTTTCATTGGCATTTACCTAATCACTATTGACATTTAGCATCCTTTATGTATTTTGTTGACCCTTTTTGGGAAAGATTTTATTTATTTATTTGAGAGAGAGCACACAAGTGGGGGGGAGGGTCGGAGGGACAAGCAGACTCCCCACTGAGTGGGGAGCACACCAAGGGGCTCCATCCCAGGCCCCAAGATCATAACTCAGCCTAAGACAGATGCCTAACTAACTGAGCCACCCAGGTGCCCCTTTATTGACCATTTTTATATCCTCTTTGAAAAAAATTTCTATTTAAGTCTTTTTCTCCTGTTTTAATCAGCTTATTTGTGTTTTTATTGTTGAGTTATAAGGTGTCTTTATATATTCTGGATACTACACTCTTCTCAGATATATGATTTGCAATTGTTTTCCCCATTATGTGAGTTATATCCACTTTATTGAGTGTTCTTTGACATACAATTTTTTTAATGTTTATCAAGTTCCATTTATCATTTTTCCCTTGGTTGATTTTTATTTTGGTGACATAACTAAGAAGCCATTGCTTAATGAACATTCATGAAGATTTACACCTATGTTTTCTTTTAAGACTTTAATAGTTTGAGCTCTTATATTAAGCTCTTCAATTCATTTTGAGTTAATTCTTGTGTATGGTGTAAGGTAACGGTCCTACTTTATTCTTTTGCTTGTGGACATCCAGTTGTCTCATCACCATTTAGTAAGGAGACTTTTTCCCCATTGAAATGTTTGGTACCATTGGCAAAATGATTTGGCAATAAATTTATAGGTTTATTTCTAAACTCTCAATTTTCTTCCATTGATTTATATATTCATCTTTATGCCAGTATGGTACTGTCTTTATTAATGTTGTTTTGTAGTGAAAACTAGCAAATTTGTGGTTTATTTTTTAAATTAAAAGAACTTCAATGGCCAAAGGTTTGTTTCTATATTCAGATGAAAAAAAAATTTCTTGATCTTCCTTAACATACTGACTCTATGAAAATTCAATATTTTAAAATTCCCCTCATCCTTTTTTCCTCCTAAGAGATTCTAAATGTGATCAATTATATTTTTATTTGTTTATTACTCTTTATTTCATTCCAGAGAAGATTTAAGGCAGCCTAGATAAATTCTCATTCTGATGTCATGCATATCTGTTTCTTTTTCTATTTGGGAAGAAATAAAAGATCTGGTATTCCTCATTTACTTCTTTAAAGATTTTATTCACTTATTTAACAGAGAGAGAGAGAGCATAAGCAGTTGGGAGTGGCAGGCACAGGGAGAAGCAGACTCCCCACCAAGCAGGGAGCCCAATATGGGACCTAATCCCAGGACCCCGGGATCATGAACTGAGCCTAAGACAACGTCCAATTGACTGAGCCACCCCGGCACCCCTGGTATTCCTTATTTAAATACCAAACCAAACTACTTTCTTGCCCTTTCCTCACCCACATCCTTATCATGAAAATGAAATATGCCTGAGACCTAGCTTCCCAAAGTCTCAATAGGTAAGGAGAAAACCCTATAGAACTGTGAGCTTTCTTAGATTTACCTGAGTATAGGACCTTAGTCAGTGATGTCTTCTTTTCTGTTCATTTTAACCTCCATAGCTCCCCACAGTTCAGCCTACTAGTTGATCATAACTACAGGACCCTCTCAGCTTAATCTCCCAGCCAACACAGACCAAAGCAGGTTATATAACAATCATGCTCCTTACCTCAGCTTGTCCCTCAATTCTCAGACTGCATTTTGTGGAGCTTGGAATGTTGTTGCAATTTAAAACTGCATTCTTGGGGTCCTGCCCCAGCTGTCAAAGTCACAGGTGGCCTCCTGCACTGACCCTCAACTCTCTACTGGTATCCAGATTCAGAATCTGAGGTGTGAGGATGATTCCTGGCTACTGTGTAGCACCTGGGTTACAGAAGTTTCCTCAGGGACAATAAATAAAACAAGGCTTCTTCTCTCAAGGAGCTGGCAATTCCATTTCCTCTCAAAGGAAGGCTCTCGACTTGACCATAGCCTAATATCTTAACTGGCCCCTGTGGGCTACTTATCTGGAGTTTAAAAAAGCATTTTTCGTCCTTTGAAGCAAGTGACCAGTCAAGAGGGGCATCATAAAGCTGCAACAGAGCAGAGACCCACTACTAATTTAAGATGAAAGCCTGGTGGGGGAGGTAGATGGGAATTAGCCCAGCTACCAATGTTGGGCTGACAGAGGCAGTTTTTGATACTAATCCTGACTTTTGAGTCTGTCTGTAAATGAACGCCTAAATATATTAATAAACCATAGCAACATGAACTCCAGATGGTATGTTTCACGCCTGAGAGACAGTATCTCCTAGATGACCCTTACAGGGAGGCACCAGAACTCTCCTTTCAGGTAAGCATTATTTCAGAGTTCAAGAACTCCATTTCCTGACACAGTCTAAGGCTACAAATATCTGAAGTGCAAAAGAATAATTTATTGAATGGAATTTTCGACTAATTGTTTACGTATCATGGACCCCCATCTATGTGTAAGAAATGTATACATATTTGGGGGAAGTGATAGGAGTACGGATTAGTAGGAGTAAATGTTCCTGTTTGTTAAGAATACAGTATTAGTTACTCATGCATTCCTTTTTCAACAAATATTTATTCAGCATCTGCCTTGCACTAAACTATTCAAAGCACTAGGGAGCCAACATCGCAAGAAACAGTCTAAAAAATTCATTGACAGTAAGGGATTTTAAATGAATTCCCTTTTCCTCAAAATTATATGCTGGGAAAAAGAAATAATAAATGAGTCCTATAAGAGGTGAGGTTATTTTTTTAAGATTTTATTTATTTATTTTAGAGAGATAGAGCATGAGAGGGGGGAGGATCAGAGTGAAAAGCAGACTCCCTAGGAAACCTGACACAGGACTTGATCCTGGGACCCCAGGATCATAACCTGAACCAAAGGCAGTCGTTTAACCAACTGAGCCACCCAGGCACACCAAGAGGTGAGGTTTTAAGGATAATCAGAAAAGCAAGGTTTGCAGAGGCAGAAAAACCTGAGTTTGAGCCTGCCTCCATTCACTGCCTGGGTGACTTTGGGCAAATTAGTTAACCCATGAGCAAGTTAGTTATCTCATGTAAGTTAGGCACTTTCTTGAAAGCATAGTTTCCTTATGTAGCAATCAGAAGTGGTAACTATTCTGAAATATTACCATGAGCATCTAATGAAGCAACATATGTAAACTTACTAGTATGAGGACATGATACACATCACATTCTTTCCTTATGAGAATAGCAAAGGCAGCCAGACTTTTGGTCCTTTTAATACCAGGCACTCTTTTCCATTATCTTTATTCTGAATTGGCAACATCTTTCCCTCTTGTTTTGCTAAATTGATTGTGATTGTGTTTTTAGGACTTCAAATTGACTTATCAAGCATCTACTCTTGGGCGGAAAACACACCAAGTTCCCAAAAGTACAAAGAAGAGTCACTGATTTCTCCCCTCTTGTTTCTCACAGTCTAGGAGGAGAAACAGGCAAAAAACCCCAAAAAACAATAACAAAAAAACCCAACCAACCAAACAAAAAAACCCCATCCCAATTCTTTCCAAGATGGCACCTGGGTGATAACACAGAATCACAGAGTGCTGTGATAAGACATAGGAGGGGCATCTAAGCAAGATTGGAAGGAAGGGGTTTTGGTGACAGCTCCCTAAAGCAGATGATATAAAGAACAGCCAGTCATTTTCTTCAAAATATGGAGATTCATGAAGGTAGAATTCCTCTCATTGTAAGCCAAAGGTGGATCGCTTAAGTGTGTGGGCCTGTACCCTGACATTCGTTTATAACCATGCCATTTGCGTAACAACTCCTCCAACATATCTAATCAAGAAAAGATCTCTTTCGATTCATTCAAGAGAACAGGCATTTCCATTGTAGCCTCAAAGTCAGTGATTTATGCTTATACTTTTAGAGATGCACCATGATATCATTTGGTAGTTCTCATCCTTGGCGGCACTGTAGAACAGCATGGGTGAGGGGCTTGAAAGTCCAAATGCCTTGCTCTCACCACAGATGAATTAAATCAGAATCTTTGGGGCTAAGGCCCAGATATCTGTATTTTTAAGAGTTCCGCAAGTAACTCAAATGCACAGTGAATGATAAAAATAAGTGGTATAGTAGGATAAATAGCTTTCATAGGACATGTGTTCTCTTTGTGGTTCAATCATGAACTTAACCTTGTGACTTGAATGAATCATTTCATTTTTCTTGTCTTTAATTTCCTTGTCTGCAAGATGAGATGACGTGAAAGGTCTAACATCCTCATACCATGGCTCTCTTCCTTTATTTCTGGACAGTATTTCTTCTGCTCATTTACCAGAGTACAAACTTTGGTATTTTGATTGCTTTTCTATTTACTTGATTCAAACACATGGCGATTCTCAAACTGATTTATACTGTGGATGAAAATTAACATTCTCAAGGAACAGATTTGGCCAAAGAAAATTTTTCAAAGACTTATGTAATGAAATCAAATATAATAACACTTGAGAGAACAGTTTTTCATGTAATGAGAGAATCCAGACTGGGATATATTGGAAGGGGCTACTCTCCAAGGATAGCCAGACTTACTACTTACTTAGAACCTAGCCTAAAGGAAAACTGAGCTTCTCAGGTGCTAAATATGCTTTATGTTTTTATTTCTGGAAAGGTAAAGACCCCAAGGGAACTTGTTGGTTAGGACCAATTTCAGGTTTATGTCTTGTAAAAATATACCTGAAACATATACAATGGATCACATACAGGTGACTGTGGCTATAACTCTTAAAATAAATTAGAATTATTTTAAAACTAGAACCTCTGTGGCCTATAAAATACTGTCAGCATTAAGAATATCATCATCTGTACTAAAAGCTTTGGAAAGAAAAATCTAATGCCCTGAAATGGCCAGATCGTCATTAATATATTCCCGAGGAAAGATGTGGTTGATGAGTCGGAATGCTTGTCTGTTGTTCCAGTCTTTGAGGTTTATAGTCAGTGCTGTTCATAGCACTTTATCCAGTGGTGGCAAGAGGAAATCACTGAAGGGGTATACAGCATGATTGGAAAGAAAGCAGAAGTGTCCAATCCCTTAATTGGCTTTGGTCCCCTAATTCAAGGTTATCCAAAGTGGAAATGGTACAAGAAACATAATAATAAAGGACCTGGAATCCAAGGTAATTGAGGAGATAGGAAGTACCCAGCTTGTTGAGGGGAACTCAAGTTTCCAGGCCCAGATAAATTGGTTCTCAGCCTGAGACAATAGCTTATGGACTATGAAAGACAGGTGATTTAGCTGAAGGTCATGGAGAAGTTTAGAGAGTTGAGAAATGGTGAATACATTTTCTCATTCCTTCCTGCCACAGTAAAAATATCCAAAGCTATATACGCTTAGGACATGGTGGCCTAGTAGAATGAGAGTCTGAGACTCAATTTTTGAGAAAATTTTACAATTTTCTCAAATTGTAAAATAAAAACAAAATGCCAATCCCATTGTTTTGTTGTAGGGATAGAAGATCATGTATGAATGGCCCAGCAGAAAGTTTCGTACATGGTAGGCATTCAACAAATAACAGCCTCGCTGTTATTAAAATAGATAGGGCCTTAGGCTTGATTATTTCTGTACTCATTCTTAAGTTTCTGGGAGCCTTGAAGAATAACTTGTGAAGATACACTATATAATCACCAATGTTGATACAACCTGTGATTGAGTTGAATAACTGCTTTCTGAAGTTTTTTGGCGATACGGAGTCAGACTCAATTTTTCACCTCCTAGGGACAGATGTTTTATTTTTTTAAAGTAGTGTTAAGCTATTTAATGTTTTGGATTCTCTCTGTAGTTAAAACACACACACACACACACACACACACACACACACACACACACCTCCCAGGCTGCTTGTTTAAAAGAAAATAAAAGTTAGTGTTTGTTTCATCTCATTTTGTTTTCCACATGACCTCGCAATTTCTTTTGCTATCTTCTTTTGGTCACCTGTGTGTTCTCTATCCCATGGGTTGGGACTCAACAGTGATGATATATGTGTGTATTTTGGAAAGCAAATTGGGAGGAAATTTAAAATAAAGATGTAAAATATTGCTCACAACAAGCTTATTTTGAAGCTATAAGGCACAAAGGTCTTAATGACATAGTACAAGAAGACTGTTCACAGCATAAAAATAGATGTGATTGGAAACATGCTGTGTTTTTTTTTTCTCTAAAGTTTCACTCTATAATTTGGTTCCAGTGCTGGAAAATTCCTGCCTTCTGAAGGGTATGTAACTCTCTATTGAACAAAACAGGCACTCAAAATAGATGTGCACTTAACACATACACGAATGAATGAAGAATGTATTTTATAACCTGGTACAAAAATAAGCAGTGAGTACAATTGTGTGGGAGATCTCTGCTGCCTTGATTTCAAGCACTATTTAGTGACCAAAACTCGTAAACTCTCAACATACCTTGGCATCTGGATATTGTAGGTAAATTGCCCCTGAATTAAGGTGAGCAAAACAAACTCTTCAAAACATTTCTTAAAATAAACATTTGAATTCAAGGCATGCGGACCTGGTGCTCGTATGTTGAAAAAGACAACCCTACTCTAGTCCTAGCTTTGCCAACAACTGGTTTTGTAGTGATTCACTCAACATCTCTGAGTCTCAGAGTTCCTTTTTATAACATTAGGGACTTCCACTCAATTATCCTTAAATTCCCTTCTAGCATTCTTTGCAATTCTAAAATTCTATGGAAATTATATATGCTTAAAATGTATATAAATTTACACATGAGACCCCCCAAAGCATTAAGATGTCAGTCAACTTTTCTCAAAAATAAATTTTACGGGGCGCCTGGGTGGCTCAGTGGGTTAAAGCCTCTGCCTTCAGCTCAGGTCATGATCCCAGGGTCCTGGGATCAAGCCCCACATCGGGCTCTCTGCTCAGCAAGGAGCCTGCTTCCTCCTCTCTCTCTGCCTGCTTCTCTACCTGCTTGTGATCTCTGTCTGTCAAATAAATAAATAAATAAAATCTTTAAAAAATAAATAAATAAATTTTACATATATTTGTGTGTGTGTGTGTGTGTAGACAGGTATAGATCTAGATATGTTATAATGCTGTAATACCAATAAGTAAATGTTGTGTACTTGTTTACGTGTTTTCAAAAACGAGGGCTAAAGTGTCTGATGATTCTGGTCTCTCTAGTGAATTCAGTGATTCATCTAGTGATGTGGCTGCACTGGCTTCAGGAGTCTAAAACTGAATGACGTAAAAAAGCCGGCTTTTTTCCTTCTCCCAAACAAGGTCAAATTAGATCTTTCATCTTATAATTCTGATGTGAGGAAGTGAGAAGCTGAAGTACAGCCTGCTTTCTGCCCATGCCTCTTCAAACCAAGGCAACCGACCAGAGTTAAAAGTTCTGAACTGCTTACCCTTGATAAATTTGGATAGGACCCAAGTGAGCACTCTTCTGATAGACGGGTCCACCAGTAAATACAAAATTTTCCTAATAAAGTACAACAGAGAGAACACTTTTTGATATAGTCCCATGACAACATATAGAATTCTGATGAAAGACGCTACAAGCAATGCTGTTTTTGCAGAAGTATTATGTTCGCAGAATCAGTATGAAAGTTGGAAAATGGTTTCGGGTCCCTGTTGTTGAATGTTGGCTCTTACAACAGTACTGGGATCATAGTAACCACAGTATCTGAATAAAACACTGGACATATCCATTGGTTATAGAAGGCTTGCCTTTTTTAAAGAAAAAATATCAAGGTTAAAGAATCATACACTTTGAAAATACCAAAATAGATTAAGGAAATATTTTTCAAATCTTCCATTTTACAAAGGAGGAGACTAAGGCCTAGAACACTTTGATATCATACATGAGACTATATGGGAAGATACTTTTCATCTATGGAGACTTTAAAAGAAAAAGTTATGCATGTAATGGGCATAGCTTTCATTTAAGGGGAAAAAATGTGTCATAAGTCATCACTTGAGCATCATAAACATCCTGATGTCTGAACATTTAAATTTAACATGTAAAGGCATTAATTATACTCACATTCCAAAATCCTTTCTTTGATGTCCTAATTTACTTATTGTATACAATTATTCCACTGCATATGACTTGATAACTGTTACAAAAACTCAAGCTCACAACTTACTAAAGTCATACTTCTCCCTATGATGAGCTCAGTATGGTAGGCTATGAGGTAAAAATTTTAAATTCTCAACTCTATCTAAAATATGTAATCAGAAACATCACGGTTTAATTAGTTTACTTATGGCTCGGAAATGTGTATAGTTTCGTATAGAAAATAATAGTGAAGACATCATTTCTACGTTTATTTTTACCTATATCTTTATCTTTTATGGTCCACAATTTCCTATTTTCCCACATCAATAAGCCAACAATAAAAACTGATATTTTCTATAACACTGAAGACATTGGGAGATGGAGAGGAGAAGTGAGTTGGGGGAAATCAGAAGGGGAGTCATGAGAGACTGTGGACTCTGAGAAACAAACTGAGGGTTTGGTGGGGGCGCTGAGGCTGGTGGTGGGTATTCTGGAGGGCACGTATTGCATGGAGCCCTGGGTGTGGTGCATAAACAACGAACTTTGGAACACTGAAAAAATAAATTAAATTTTTTAAAAAGGCTTCAAAAAAAACCCTGATATTTTGAAGATGTGTTTTTCTATCTCATTTATATTACTTATTTCTAATTAAAGTGTCTCTTTCTATTGACATGTGCATTAATCTTACATGCTAACCAATAACAGAACTACACCCATTGAGATGGTTCATGACGAGACAGCATTTCCCCTGAAATATACCTATGAAATATTTATCCTGCTCTTATTTTTCTTTTAAAATCATATAAAAAATAATCTTTTGGGAGACGCAAATTAGTTCAGGTACTGAGAGTGAGCACCTCATTAAAATGTTCCTGGGTAATAAGCATGCTGAAATGCCTCAAGTGTAAGTAGATGGTGCAGATGGGTAATTTGAATATGCATATATTCTTGCCTTTATGTTGCTCTGCCCTACTTAAACTACCATTCATTTGAGTTAATGCCACAGCATCTCTATCCTTTCCTACATCGCATCCAGAGCTCAGGCTGAAATTATTCCTCTGTGCTGTATTATGGATGAAAGATTTGAGTAGGATTTTTTTTTCAGTGCCAGTCTAAATAACATGAAACTGAACCTTCCAAGCTCACCATTACACCTAGGGAGTGTGGGTGTTCTCACTTAGATAATCTCACTCAACACTGCCTGGTATCTCTTTTTAGCCCATAAAACATCTGGCCTGACTGTTGATTACCATGGTTCCAAACTCACAAATAAACCTGATGAATTCTCTGCATGCTTGATCATGTCAGATTTCAGTAAATTATCATCTTGTGACATGTAGTCATTGCAGGCTATCCCATAATTCAATCGCAAAGTAGTGCACAAAAGGAAATTAACTGAACTCTCCCAATGTGCTGAATTCCTCAAAGTAAGTACAATTTTTCCTAAACCAAATAGACACAAGGTGATGACATGAGTGGACAATAATGAAATGTAATAGGAGTTTAAGTGAATTTGCTCATTTAGTTCATTTCGTGTCTTTTCTTAATAAGAAATAGAAGAAGCTGAGGGAGCATATATCCCTACATAAGAAATTATGGAGTACCTTTTGTTTATTTTTCCTTCTCATAATACAAAGAGAAAAGAACATAGCTCTTCTTAACATTTGCTCTTCCTTGCAATCTCTGGAATTCCTACAGTGAGCCAGAATGCTGACACAATTAGCATGCACACTTTTGTCTTACATGGTCTCACATTTTATGAAATTAGTAAGTGTCATGATTGGGATACAGTAGTTGTCTCTCTGGAAACTGTCTTTCTTTTCTTCCTCGTCTCCTCCTTCATTTATACTTTTCCTAATGCTAATACTCATTTCTATTTAGATCTCAAGTTTTAATCCAAGGTTGAATGGACGCTGGTTAAGATTTTTGATTTTTAAGTTTTTGGGAAGAACAGCGGGCCAGGAAGTGGAGGGGAAGAATTAGAAAGACTGGAATTGTGTAATGGTAATTGTTCCATTGCTGACAACTGCCTATTGAGCTCCAAGTCTCTCATCAGTGTGATCCTGAGCCATAAATATAATTATGGCTGTTAGCGTGACATGCGTTAGAGAAGCGCAAAGGAATGGGGCTAAGCAAAGCAGCGATATCTGTGGTTAAGAGAAGAAAGAATCCACTTATGCCTAGGAACAGAGAAGAATAATTTTTCCAAGCTTTGCCTTCAAAGCAACTGGACCAAGTTCATCAAGTGCATTCATACAAAACCTTTATATGCTCTTGGAAGTTAGCTGAGGTTCAGGACTTTGTCTTTCCAAGATATAAGCAACTGAACTTCAACTCAAAAGATCATCTAGACCTTGTAAGATGCCTGAAACTTGAAATTCACTTTTCAATAAAAATACAGTTACAAGTTAGTTAAGTTCTTTTTTTTTTAGGGTTTGTATTGCTGAGAAGATGTAGATTCTCTCTCTCTTTTTTTAAAATTATTATGTTCCGTTAGTTAAGTTCTTATTTCAAGTGTTGAAGTTTGAGTTCACTTGGAGATATAGGTGTTCTGTTGGAAGTTAGGAGTAAAATGCACATTTGTGGAGGAGGAGTGAGCGCAGCAGGACAGGGCAGAGGGAGAAGTGAAATTGTGGTGGTCACAGCAAAGACCTCAGCTGCTCTCCTGGGGAGCTCTGGAACTGGGATGGCTTTTCAGAATGATCTCAATTAGAGACAAGGGGTGGGACCTTGTACCTTCACACTGACCAGTCATTGGATGCAAGCTGACCTTGAGAAGAGGGCATGATTTGGGTGAAATGATCTTTGCCCTGGGCCAAATCCCAAAGAGGGGTGTCATTGGAAGCCATCGGCTGGTCAACACCACCAGAGCTGGGGAAATGAGTGCTTCATGACCAAAATGGAGCGAAAGGTTATCTGAGCTGCTGATTCACAACATCCACTATACTGACCCACAAAAGTGGATTCCATCCTTCATATACTTGGACTATCATAACAATGATACTATCCTTGATACACGTGGGCCACATAAGAAGAGAAGGAGCACAGTTTTCAAAGGAGACAACAGCCATCATTGTCATCCTTCCACTTCCTTCTATGCACTCCTTCCTCATGACCACCTAGTGACTCATTCCTCAGGCAGAAGGTTCTCAATGTCCCACGCTATTTTCCCGTACCCTGTACCTCAAATGCACACAGCAGCATTCCGCTCTTACTGACTCTATCTTATACTGTGCTCCAGCTCTAAAATCGCCAACTTCCATTTCACATTCACACTTGTCAATTTTCTCATGTAGCACAACTGAGTTCGAAGTGGAGGCAATTGTATTGATGATTTCCACCAGAATGGATGAAAGCCTGATCAGCTTTCTTCCTCTCACCAACATCCCCATTTTTAAAGAAACTGTGGGGAGCACCCAGGTGGCTCAGTCAGGTAACTGTCTGCCTTCGGCTCAGGCCACGATCTCAGGGTCCTGGGATCAAGTCCCGTGTTAAGCTCCCTACTCAGCAGGGAGTCTGCTTGTCCCTCTCTCTCCCCGCTGCTCATGCTCTCTCTCACTCACTCTCTCAAATAAATAAATAAAATCTTAAAGAAATTGAAAAAAAAAAAAAGAAGCTGTGGGAAACCTGACCGAATCCTTAACTGATAGAATTTCAGGTAGTATAATTAAGGGAAGTGAAGATACGAGATTTAGGAGCAGGAATTTATCAGTCCTTGAGTTAGCCCTCCGAAACTGATTCCATTTAGAAGTACTTTAGATCTCTCCTAAGAAGACTTCACTCAAATCTCCTCAGAAATATGGCTGGCCTTTCTCTCAAATTTTGAAGAAAAGATAATCCTTTAGTTTGTAGACTTGTAGTTGAGAGTCACAATAACTTTTTTTTGTTTTTATTTAAATTCCAGTTAGTTAACATAGAACGTAATATGAGGTTCAAATGTACAATATAGTAATTAAACACTTCTATACAGCACCCTGTGCTCATCCCAAGTGCCCTCCTTCCTCCGCATCACCTACTTCCCCCTACCTCTCACCCAACTCCCCTCTCGTAACCATCAGTTTCTTCTCTAAAATTAAGAGTCTGTTTCTTGGTTTGCCTCTGTCTCTTTTTTTCCCTTTGCTCCTTTGCTTTGTTTCTGAAATGACACTGATGTGATTCCACAATTTGATACATTATGTTATGTTCCCCATTAAGTGTAGCTCCCATCTGTCACCATATAACACTATTGTAATCCCATTAACTATATTCCTTATGTTGTACCTTTTATCCTTATGACTTAATTCATTCCATAACTGGAAGTCTGCACCTCTTTGCCCGTTTTGCCCATCCCCCTACTCCTCTGCCCTCCAGAGACCATAAGTTTGTTCTCTGTATTTATAAGTTCTGTTTCTGTTTTTTTGTTTATTCATTTTTTGGATGATATTGATAGTATTTTATCCTTTACAGAATCATCGTGGTTTTTACACACAAAGCTCAGTGGTAGTCACAAAAATATATTCTAGCAAGTTCAGTATTAAAGACTGCACTCAACTCATGCTAGTAATTCATCTACAATGAGAAGTCAGATGACAATTCTGTTGTAGATCTAATTAAAAATGTTGTTGAGGAAATTGATTTTTAAAAACCTAACCTTTCCCCTTGCCTCTTCAGTTTTTAAACACATAAAAATATAAGAAGAGATTAATTTCCAGTGTTCCACATATGCCATTTTGTTAATAAATTTCATGAAGAATATGATTCAATTTCATCTAAAAGATAATTATAAAATCAACCAAAAATAACACATCAGTGACTTTAATTAATATTCACCCACAGGGTCCATTATGCTTATACCCTTTTGTTCCATCACGTATCTTTTTGGTTTAAAAATAATTGCACAACTTTACATCTTTTGAGGATATTGCAAGAGTAGCAAAATCTCACAGCAAAATTCATTCATTGTTTAATGTAACACACATTTATTAAGTGCTTATGTATTCTTTGGGGGCTGTCAATATTAGAACAACCCTATACTAGACATAATTACAGCATCAAGTTGTGTAGCTGGGCTCATGGTAAAGATCACACTCAGCACTTTGGAGGAAAAAAAGCAAATATTTAAGCAAAACTAGGGCAATTCTCTGGGTTAACTATATACAGGCTTTATAGTATAGGAATAACTAATTCCAAAGGTCTTCTATGGGTATGGTCAATAGAAATCACTTTCTCTCTAGTGTACAGTCAACATCATAAACCTGTTTCTCTGTCACCTGCCCTTCTTTGGACTTAACATTTACTGAGTAGTTTACATACAGGGTAATTT
>ML099818.1:22984-34303 GCA_003697995.1 Taxidea taxus jeffersonii | reverse complement strand
TTTTTTTATTTTAAAGATTTTATTTATTTGACAGAGAGAGATCCCAAGTAGGCAGAGAGGCAGGCAGAGAGAGAGGAGGAAGCAGACTCCTTGCCAAGCAGAGAGCCTGATGTGGGACTCGATCCCAGGACCCTGAGATCATGACCTGAGCCGAAGGCAGAGACTTAACCCACTGAGCCACCCAGGCGCCCCTCTACAGTAACATTTTTAAATGTTTTTTTTTTTTTTCCAACTTTCACAGTTTTTCCAACAGAAATTTATATTGCTTGTGGGAGTTGGGGGAGATTTTTGAATCTTGCCCCACCACACCAGGAACGAACAGTTATGGACTGACTAGCTGATTAACTGCCAGTTTTCAAAGTTTATTGCTTGAGGTTTGGTTGTGGTTCATAAATTTTTTCTCTGAATGCTTTTAAGATTTTTCTCTTAGCACTTATACTGTAGTAAGTCTAGATTTGTTTGTTTCTTAAAATTTTTTAAATTTTGCTTGTTTTTTAAAAAAAATATTTTATTTATTTATTTGACAGAGATCACAAGTAGGCAGAGAGAGAGAGAGAGAGGAGGAAGCAGGCTCCCCGCGGAGCAGAGAGCCCGATGTGGGGCTCGATCTCAGGACCCTGGGATCATGACCCGAGCCAAAGGCAGAGGCTTTAACCCACTGAGCCACCCAGGCGCCCCTAAAATTTTGATTTTTTGTTTTGGGTTTATCCTTTTTGGGGTTTCTAGACTTTCTTAAATTTGCGAGTTGATGTCTTTTGTTTTGTCTTTTTGTTTATTGGGTTCTGTTTTTTGTTTTAAATGAAGTACAATTGGCATATAATATTGTATTGGTGTACAGCATAGTTATTTGACATGTATATACATTATGAAACAACTGCCAGAGTAAGTTTAATTACCACCTGTAACCATACAAAATTATAACATTATTATTGACTGTATTCTCTGTGCTATATTCTGCATTCCCTTGGCTTATTTATTTTATAACTGGAAGTGTGTACCTCTTAATCCCCTTCACCTGTTTTACCCATTCCCCCCAACTACCTCCTTTCTGGCAATCATCAGTTTGTTCCCTGTATTTGTGAGTCTGTTTCTGTTTTGTTGTGTTTATTCATTTGTTTATTTTTTAGATTCTGCATGTACGTGAAATCATATGGTACTTGTCTTTCTCTGACTTATTTTACTTAATGTCATACCCTCTAGTTCCATCCATGTCATTGAAAATGACAAGATTTCCTTCTTTTTTATGGCTGAGTAATATTCCATTATATAATATATATAATATATATACTGAATCTTCCTTAGCCATTTCTCTATTGATGGAAACTTACACTGTTTTCATATCTTGGCTACTGTAAACAATGCCGCAATGAACATGAGGGTGCACATATCTTTTTGAATTGTTGTTTTCATTTTCTCCAGATAAATATCCAGAAGTGGAACTCCTGGGTCACACGGTATTTCTATTTTTAATCTTTTGAGGAAACTCCATACTGTTTTTCATAGCGGCTGTACTAATTTACATTTCCACCAACAGTGCATAAGTGTTTCTTTTTCTCCACATCCTCACCAACACTTGTTATTTCTTGTCTTTTTGATTCTAGCCATTTTGACAGATGTACGGTGACATCTCACGGTTTGGATTTGCACTTACCTGATCATCAGTGATGTTGAGCATCTTCTATGTCTGTTGGCCATCTGTATGTCTTCTTTGAGAAAATGTCTATTCAGGTCCTCCATCCATTTTTTAATTGGATTGCTTATTTTTTTGGTGTTGAGTTGTAGCAGTTCTCTATGTTTTAGATACTAACCTCCTTATGAAATAGATCATTTGCAAATATCTTCTCCCCCCACCAGGTTGCCTTTTGTAGATGGTTTCTTTCACTGTACAAAAGCTTTTTAGTTTGAGGTAGTTCCAATTGTTTAGTTTTGCTTTTGTTGCCCTTGCCTAAAGAGATCCAAATATATATATATTATTTATACATATTTATTTATATATCTATATATCTTTATATATCTCGTTAAGATCATTTGGGGCACCTGGCTGGCTCAGTTGGTAGATTATGTAACTCTTGATCTCGGGATCATTAGTTCAAGCCACATGTTGGTCATAGAGCCTACTTAAAAAAAATATTGTTGAGACCAATGTCCAAGAGTTTACTACCTATTTTTCTCTTAGGAGTCTTATCTTTTAGGTCTTACATTTAGGACTTTAATCCATTTTGAGTTTATTTTTGTGTATGGTGTAAGATAGTGTCCAGTTTCATTCTTTTGCATGTAGCTGTCCAGTTTTCCTAGCCCCTCTAATTGAAGATACTGTCTTTTCCCCCATTGTGTATTCTTGCCTCCTTTGTCATAGATTACTTGGCTATATAAATGTGGGTTTATTTTTGGGCTCTCTATTCTGTTCCACTGATCTTTCTATTTTTGTGCTAGTACCATCCTGTTTTGATTATCATAGCGTTGTAGTATAGCATGAAATCTGGAATTGTCATGCCTCCAGATTTGTTATTCTTCCTCAAGATTGCTCTGGCTACTTGGGATCTTTTGTGTTTCCATACAAATTTCTGGATTATTTGTTTTAGTTTGTGAAGAATATTGTTGGTATTTTGATAGGAATTATATTGAATCTGTATATTGCTTTAAATGGTATGAAAACTTTAACATTTATTTGTTTTGATCCATGACCATAGTGTATCTGTCCACTTATTTGTGTCATCTTTAATTTCTTTCATCAATGTCTTACCGTTTTCAGAGTACAAGTCTTTTACCTCCTTGGTTAAATTTATTCCTAGGTATTTTGTTATTTTTGGTGCTATTGTAAATGGGATTGTTTTCTTAATTTCTCTTTCTGTTAGTTTGTTTTTCACATATAAAAAATGCAACAGATTTCTGTATATTAATTTTGTATCCTGCAACTTTACCAAATTTGTTTATTAGATCTAACAGGTTTTTTTGGTGGAGTCTTTAGGGTTTCCTATATACAGTATCATGTCTTCTGCAAACAGTGACAGTTTTATTTCTTTACTACCTCAGATGCTTTTTATTTCTTTTTCTTGTCTGATTGCTATAGTTAAGACTTCCAATACTATGTTGAAAACAAGTAGCAAGGTAGGGGACATCCTTACTTCGTTCATGATCTAAGAGGAAAAGCTTTTAGCTTTTCACTGTTGAGCATGATATTAGCTGTTGGTACGTCCTTTATGCCCTTTATTATGTTCAGATATGTTCCCTCTAACCCTACTTTGTTGAGAGTTTTTATCATAAATGAGTGTTGAGTTTGGTCTAATAGTTTTTCTGCATCTGTTGAGATGATCATAAGACTTGTATCCTTCATTTTATTAATGTTTGTATCATGTTGATTGATTTACTGATATTGAACCACCCTTGTATCCTTGAAATAAATCCCATGTGATCATGGTGTATGATCATTTTAATGCATGCTGAATTTGGTTTGCTAATTGTTGAGGACTTTCATTTATCTGGTATTTATAGCAGAAATAAAGTAGTCTTAAAATTATTTAGGGTGTGGCATCTAGGTGGCTCAATGGGTTAAAGCCTCTGCCTTCAGCTCAGGTCATGATCCCAGAGTCCTGGGATCGAGTTCCGCATTGGGCTCTCTGCTCAGCGGGGAGACTGCTTCCCCCTCTCTATCTGCCTGCCTCTCTACCTATTTGTGATCTCTGTCTGTCAAATAAATAAATAATATCTTTTAAAAAATGACAGGGTGATTTGAAAATTTAGAAAATTGTATTGGAGTGGTTTATTTAATATGGATATTATCTGTTCTTTGAAGGATTGCTGAAAATTGTTTATAAAACGATTTGAAACTGATATTGTAGTGGGGGAGGCGGCAAGGTTAGGATTGGTTTTGAAATACATTATACATTCCTATTACTTTTGGTTTTATTTAGTTCTCATGTTGGCGCTCAGTTTTGATGATTCATATTTTCCTAAAAAGGAGCCATTTTTCCTAGATTGTCATATTTATTGGTAGAAAATTATACAAGGATTTCTTTTGTAAAGTTTTAAACTTTTCTTTAACTGCAGTTTTAATCTTTTCTTTAACTCATTTTCTTTCTTCCCCGCATTGTTCGTTTATGTCTTTTCTTTTGTTTTCTTGATCAAACTTTGCATTTTGTTGTCCTCTTCAAAGAATCACCTATTGATTGTTATCGATCCATTATTTTTATCTTTTGTCTGAAATTTAATTAAATCCTACGGTTCTTTATTATATTTTTGTATTTTTTTTCTTTCTTCATTTTTGTCTTCAGTTGGGGGGTTACCTTGACATCTTTTCTTAATACTTTGATTTAAAATTTAATTTACTTTTCAATGTTTCTTGTTTTCTAATAAATACATTTTAAGCCATGAATGGGTGCCACTTTGGGTATATCTTGTTTTTATATGTCTGTGGTTTTATATGTTTCCATTAGAGTTTGTTTCTTACTCATCTGTAATTTCTATTTTGATTTACTTTTTAAACCAAGGACTGTTTGGGGGTGCCTGGGTGGCCCAGTGGGTTAAGCCTCTGCCTTCCACTCAGGTCATGATCCCAGGGTCCTGGGATCTGCTCGGCAGGGAGCCTGCTTCCTCCTCTCTCTCTCTGCCTGCCTCTCTGCCCACTTGTGATCTATGCCTGTCAAATAAATAAATAAAATCTTAAACAACAACAACAACAACAAAAACTAAGGACTGTTTGGAAGGAGTTTTGAAAATTTCTCAGTGAATAATATTGAAGGGGATCTTTCTTTGTCCTGGTTGTTTGTTCTGGTCTTATTAAATGTGGTTAGAAAATGTGTTCCTTAAGATTTTCTTTCATTTCATAGTCAATTGTTAATTTTCTTGTGGCCTAATACATGTGATTTTGCAGCTTCTCCATATTTACTCTTTAAATATGGAGAAGTATTTACTCTTTAAATACTATGAATGTAGTGATTCATAGTGTGCTATTTAATGCTGGCCAGGAGGGAAGATAGGAGCTCAGGGGATAGGTAGGAAGTTTGGGGAGGTGTGTTCTGAACCGTAGCTCTGCCACTATCTAGCTATAAAATACATCCTTTCAGTATTTTATATTTATTTTTTAAAATTTTTTATTTTTTTATTAACATATAATGTATTCCCCTCAGTATTTTAAAGACATTTTCTTATGGATCATGACTTCTACAATATGGTCTGGTGAAGTGTATATTTTATCAGTATGAAATAACCTACTTATTTGTAAGGCTTTTCAAGATAACTTCTATTTGCTTCTGATTTTAGGTTTGCTGCAAAACACTCTTTGCATTTGCTTAGTGTGTCTTTTCTAATCCCTTTATTTTCAGTCTTCTTGAGCTGTTTCATTTTTTATATACCCCTTACAAATAGAATATAATGTATACAAAAATTAACCCAAATGAATTAAAGACTTGAATGTAAGACCTGAAACCATAAAAGTTTTCTTAAACATAGTCGATAAACTCCTTAATAATGGTCTTGGTGTTGAATTTTTGTATTTGATCCAAAATCAAAAGCAACAAAAGCAAAAATAAACAAGTGGAATACATCAAATTAAAAAGCTTCTGCACAGCAACAGAAGGCATCAATCAACAAAATGAGAAGGTAACCTAATGAATAAGAGAAAATATTTGCAAATCATATGTTCAATATGGGGTTAATATCTAAAATATATAAAGAACTCAACTCAATAGCAAAAAGCTAATGTGATTTAAAAATTGGCAGAGGCTCTAAACAGACATTTTCCCAAAAATGACCTATAGGTAACCCACAAACTCATGAAAAGATGCTCAACACCACTAATTATCAGGGAAATGCAAATCCAAACCTCAATGAACTATCACCTCACACCTTTCAGAATGGCTAATACCAAAAAGTCAAGAAATAACAAGTGTTGGTGAGGATGTGGAGAAAAAGGAACACTCATGCACTATGAATGAGAAAGTAAATTGGCACAGCCACCCTGGAAAACAGCATGGAGGTTCCTCAAAAAGTTGAAAGTAGAGCTACCGTACAACCCAGCAATTGCACTACTGGGTATTTACCCTAAAGATACAAATGTAGTGATCTGAAGGGGCACATGCATCCCAATGTTTATAGCAGCAATGTCCACAATAGCCAAGCTATGGAAAGAGCCTAGATGTCCATCAACAGATGAATGGATAAAGAAAAGGTGGTGTGTGTGTATACACATACACACACATATATATACATATATATGAATATATCTATATATGAATACTATGCAGCCATCAAAAAATGAAATCTTGCCATTTGCAATGACGTGGATGGAACTCTAGAGGGTCTTATGCTAAGCGAAATAAGTTAATCGGAGAAAGACAATTATATGATCTCACTGATATGAGGAATTTGAGAAACAAGATAGAGGATCATAGGGAGGGAGAAATGAAACAAAATGAAACCAAAGAGGAAGACAAACCATAAGAGACTTAATCTCAGGAAACAAACTGAGGGTTGCTGGAGAAGAGGGGGGGTGGGAGGGATGGGGTGGCTAGGTGATGGACATTGGGGAGGGTATGTGCTATGGTGAGTGCTGTGAATTGTGTAAGACTGATGAATCATAGACCTATACCCCTGAAACAAATAATACATTATATGTTAATTTAAAAAAATAACCACTATAATTGATAATAAAAAACAATTTAGGGATATACTTATGTGCTTTTTCCCTCCTTTTTGTCTCTTGATGTGCTAAATTATCTAAGGAGATATCCTAATGTTGAACCATCTCTACTTATTTCATTATTTAACTTTTTCTTTCTCTTTTTTTCCTTGCTATGATGGTTTCATGTTTTTTAGGCTAAATTTTTTATTATTGATCTTTTTATTAATTGAAGTATAAATAACATACAATGTTATATTCGTTTCAGGTGTACAGGGTACTGATTCAACAATTCTATATATTATTCAGTGTTCATCAGGATAAGTATAATCATCATGTGTCACCATACAACATTATTACAATATTACTGACTGTATCCCCTTTGCTGTACTTTTCCTCTCTGTGACTTATTTATTTTATAACTGGAACTTTGTACCTTTTAATAACTGTTACCTATTTCACCCATTCTATCACCTGGACCTTCCCTCTGGCGACCACCAGTTTGTTCTCTGAATTTAAAAGTCTGATTTTGTTTTGTTTTGTTTTGTTTGTTTTGTTTTGTTTTTTAGATTCCATGTGTAAGTGAAATCATATGGTACTTGTCTTTTTCTGTCTGCCTTCTTTAATTTTACATAATACTCTCTTGGTTCACTCATGTTGTCATAAATGGCAAGATCTCATTCTTTTAAAAATTAAAAATAAAATACTACAGAATTGAGTAATTCTACTACTGAGTATTTACCAAAAGAAAAAACAACCACTAATTCAAAAAGATAAATGCACCACTGTGTTTATTGCATTATTTACAATTGTCAAGATGTGGAAGCAGCCCAAGTGCCCATTGATAGATGAATGGATAAAGAAGATATGGTGTATATATACAATGGAATATTACTCCTCCTCTATTTTTGAAATAGTCTCTAACCACAAGGTCTATATTATCTTTGATCCAACACAGTACTTGTTATTTTCATTTGTAAACTCTGGCTGGCTTATTTTCTTTAACCTGCAACCTGTTCAGCATCCACTTATTATAATTTATTGAGATTTCTTTTGTGGCCAAGATTATGATCCAGATTGTACACATTTCATGGACGTTGGGGGAAAATGGTGTGTGCCTTGTTTTTAGGTCAAAGATTAAATGATAAATTATTCTTTCTTATTTATCCAGAGCCTGTATTTTTTTAAGGATTTTATTTATTTATTTGACAGACAGAGATCACAGGGAGGCGGAGAGGCAGGCAGAGAGAGAGGAGGAAGCAAGCTCCCCGCCGAGCAAAGAGCCCGATGCGGGGCTCAATCCCAGGACCCTGGGATCATGACCTGAGCCAAAGGCAGAGGCTTAACCCACTGAGCCACCCAGGCGCCCCAAGGATTTTATTTATTTATTATGACAGAGAGAGCTGGAGGGATGGGGCAGAGGGAGACGGAGAGATAAAATCTCAAGCAGACTCCCCTGTGAGCACAAACACCTACCCAGGGCTCAGTCCCACCACTCTGAGATCATGACCTGAGCCAAAATCAAGAGTCAGATGCTTCACTGACTGAGCCACCCAGGGGCTCCCAGAGTGTGTATATTTTGCTCATTTATTTTAATATGTGAAGAGTCAAAAATTAGAGGTGAAATGTTTTCAACATCCACAAAACATTTGTTCCATTATCTGTTTCTTGATTTTTGCTTTGATATGGTTATGAATAACCTTATTTTTTGTTTTGTTTACATTTGAATATTAAAATTTGCATATCTTTGATTTTTAACAAATTTTATGTCACTGTCTTTTTTGTTTCTCTTCTTGGATTCCATTTTTCATCTGGGCCTTCCAATATCATCTTTTTTTTTACATTTCCATTTAATATTTTAAATAATATATTTTTCATATGTGTGTTTTTTCTGTTTTAACTTTTAGAACTATTGTTTTTCTTATTTTTGTTCTCTCTAAAAAATGCAAACTACATTTTCTTTTTATTTTAGTTTTTAGTGTTTCATAGGGTTTTATAGTCTGGTTTCACTGAACCTGTGGTTCCTAGAATAATTTTCTGCATATAGACCCTATACACATTTTGTTAGATTAATACCTAAGTACTTCATTTTCTTGTGCTATTGTAAATTGTGTATTGTGTATTGTATTGTGCTATTTTATTTCAAATTCCAATTTTTCAGTTGTGTATTGTGTATTGTATTGTGCTATTTTATTTCAAATTCCAATTTTTTCAATGCTGGTATATACAAAATCAATAGATCATTATATACTAACCTTGTATCTAATGATCTTGCTATAATTACCTATTAGTTCAAGGAGATTTTTTTTCTTAATTATTTGAGATTTTCTATATAGACAATTCCATAATCTGCAAATAAAAACAATTTTATTTCTGCCTTCCCAAATTCTAATGTTAATTTTGTTGTTGTTGTTGTTTGTACTAACTATGCCTTCTAGTAAGATGCTGAATAGGAGTGGTAAAAGGGGACATCTTAGCCTTGTTCCTGATCTTAGGGGAAACTGCAGTTCCCTGTAGTACGACATTAGCTATAGGGTTTTTTGTAGATATTCATCCTCAACTTGAAGAAGTTCCTCTCTACTTTTAGTTTACTGAAAGTTTTTATTTGACTGGGTGTTCGATTTTATCAAGTTACTTTTCTGCATCGATTGATATAATTACATTTTCTTCTTTAGCCTGCTGATATGGTAGATTCCACTGATTGATTTTGAATATTTAACAAGACGTGCATATCTAGAATAAGTTCGTGAGGTATAATTTTTTTACATTGTTAGATGAGATTTGCTAATATCTTCTTGAAGACTTTTGTGTATATATATTCTGAGAAATATTGATCTGCACATGGAAGGAATTAAGAAGTGTTCCCTCTCTTTCTATTTTCTGGACAAGACTGTGGCAAATTGGCATCATTTCTTCCTTAAATGTTTTGTAGGATTATATGGTGAAAACACCTGAACCTAGTACTTACCTTTTTAGTTATTAATTACTGACTCATTTTTTTTAAGTGGATATAGGCCTTTTGAAATTACCTGTCTCTCCCTGTGTAAGTTTTGCAGGTTTGTGGTTTTCTAGGATTTTGTTAATTTTGTTTAACTTATCAAATTTTTAGAAATACTTTTTTTTAAAGATTTTATTTATTTATTTGTCAGAGAGAGAGAGAGAGAGAGCAAGCACAGGCAGACAGAGAGGCAGGCAGAGGCAGAGGGAGAAGCAGGCTCCCCGCCAAGCAAGGAGCCTGATGTGGGACTCCATCCCAGGATGCTGGGATTATGACCCAAGCCGAAGGCAGCCGCTCAACCAACTGAGCCACCCAGGCATCCCGGAAATACTTTAATTTATACTATTCCTTTGTTATCCTTTTAGTATCTATGGAATCAGTTGTATGATTCTATTTTCACTTCGATATTTGTAATTTGTGTCTTTTTTTTTTTCTCTCTCTCTCTTTTTTTCCTGGCTAGCCTGGGTAGAAAGTTATCAATTTTATACGTCTTTACCAAGATCCAGCTTTAGGTTCTGTGGAGTTCTCTCTTTTATTTCTACTTTCAGTTTCAATGATTTCTGCTCTAATTTTTGTTTTCTTGCTTCTACTGCTTTAGGCTTAAATTGATCTTCCTTTTCCAGTTCCCTTTTTTAAATTAACATATAATGTATTATTTGCCCCAGGGATACAGGTCTGTGAATCATCAGGCTTACACATTTCACGACACTCACCATAGCACATTCCTCCCCAACATCCATAACCCAGCCACCCAATCCATACCCCACCACTCCCCAGCAACCCTGTTTGTTTTGTGAGATTAAGAGTCTCTTATGGTTTGTCTCCCTCCTGATCCCATCTTGTTTCATTTTTTCCCTCCCTACCCACCATGACCCTGCACCCTGCCTCTCAAATTCCTCATATCTGAGATATCATATGATAATTGTCTTTCTCTGATTGACTTATTTCTCTTAGCCTAATACCCTCTAGTTCCATCCACATCATTGCAAATGGCAAGATTTTATTTCTTTGATGGCTGCATAGTATTCCATGGTACATATATACCATCTCTTCTTTATACACTTATCTGTTGATGGACATCTAGGCTCTTTCCATAGCTTGGCTATTGTGGACATTGCTGCTATAAACATTGGGATGCATGTGCCCCTTCAGATCACTACATTTGTATCTTTAGGGTAAATACCCAGTAGTGCAATTGCTGGGTCATAGTGTAGCTCTACTTTCAACTTTTTGAGGAACCTCCATATTGTTTTCCATAGTGGCTGCACCAGTGTGCATTCCCACCAAAAGTATAGGAGGATTCCCCTTTCTCCGCATCCTCGCCAACATCTGTCATTTCCTGACTTGTTAATTTTAGCCATTCTGACTGGTATGAGGTGGTATCTCATTGTGGTTTTGATTTGTATTTTTCCTGATTCCAAGTGATGTGGAGCACTCTTTCATGTGTCTGTTGGCTATCTAGATGTCTTCTTTGCAGAAATGTCTGTTCATGTTCTCTGCCCATTTCTTGATTGGATTATTTGTTCTTTGGGTGTTGAGTTTGATAAGTTCTTTATGGATTTTGGATACTAGCCCTTTATCTCATACGTCATTTGCAAATATATTTTCCCATTCTGTCAGTTGTCTTTTGGTTTCATTGACTGTTTGCTTTGCTGTGTAAAAGCTTTTGCTCTTGATGAAGTCCCAGTAGTTCATTTTTGCCCTT
>ML099818.1:0-22884 GCA_003697995.1 Taxidea taxus jeffersonii | reverse complement strand
CTCTGCCCATTTATTGATTGGATTATTTGTTCTTTGGGTGTTGAGTTTGATAAGTTCTTTATGGATTTTGGATACTAGCCCTTTATCTCATACGTCATTTGCAAATATATTTTCCCATTCTGTCAGTTGTCTTTTGGTTTCATTGACTGTTTGCTTTGCTGTGTAAAAGCTTTTGCTCTTGATGAAGTCCCAGTAGTTCATTTTTGCCCTTGCTTCCCTTGCCTTTGGTGATGTTTGTAGGAAGAAGTTGCTACGGCTGAGGTCAAAGAGGTTGCTGCCTGTGTTCTCCTCAAGGATTTTGGTGGATTCCTGTTTCGCATTGAGGTCTTTCATCCATTTTGAGTCTGTTTGGTGTGTGGTGTAAAGAAATGGTCCAGTTTCATTCTTCTGCATGTAGCTGTCCAATTTTCCCAACACCATTTGTTGAAGAGACTGATTTTTTCCCATTGGATATTCTTTCCTGCTTTGTCGAAGATTAGCTGACCATATAGAGTTGAGGATTTCTGGACTCTCTCTATTCTGTTCCACTGAACTATGTGTCTGTTTTTGTGTCAGTACCATACTGTCTTGATGATTACAGCTTTGTAAAAGAGCTTGAAGTCCGAAACTGTGATGCCACCAGCTTTGCTTTTCTTTTTCAATATTCTTCTGGATATTCAAGGTCTTTTCTGGTTCCATACAGATTTTAGGATTATTTGTTCCACTTCTTTGAAAAAAATTGATGACATTTTGATAGGGATTGCATTAAATGTGTAGATTGCTTTAGGTAGCATAAACATTTTCACAATACTTGTTCTTCTAATCCATGAGCATGGAACACTTTTCCATTTCTTTGTGTCTTCCTCAATTTCTTTAATGAGTACATTATAGTTTTCTGAGTACAGATTCTTTGCCTCTTTGGTTAGGTTTATTCCTAGGTATCTTGTGGTTTTGGGTGCAATTGTAAATGCGATTGACTCCTTAATTTCTCTTTCTCCTGTCTTATTGGTGGTATACAGAAATGCAAGTGATTTCTGTGCATTGATTTTATGCCCTGACACTTTACTGAATTCCTGTATGAATTCTAGCAGTTTTAGAGTGGAGTCTTTTGGGTTTTCCACATAAAGTATCATATCATCTGCAAAGAGTGAGAGTTTGACTTCTTCTTTGGTGATTCAGATGCCTTTTATTTCTTTTTGTTGTCTGATTGCTGAGGCTAGGAATAGCAGTGGTGATAGTGGATATCCCTGCCACTTCCTGACCATAGGGGAAAAGCTCTCAGTTTTTCCCCATTGAGAATGATATTTGCTGTGGGTTTTTCATAGGTAGCTTTGATGATATTGAGGTATGTACCCTCTATGCCTACACTGTGAAGATTTTTGATCAAGAAAAGATGCTGTACTTTGTCAAATGCTTTTTCAGCATCTATTGAAAGTATCATATGGTTCTTTTTTCTTTCTTTTATTAATGTATCATATCACATTGATTGATTTGCAGATGTTGGAACCAATCTTGCAGCCCAGGAATAAATCCCACTTGGTTGTGGTGAATAATCCTTCTAATGTACTGTTGGATCCTACTGGCTAGTATTTTGGTGAGAATTTTTGCATCTGTGTTCATCAAGGATATTAGTCTACTATTGTTTTTGATGGGGTCTTTGTCTGGTTTTAGGATCAAGGTAATGCTGGCCTCATGAAATGAGTTTGGAAGTTTTCCTTCCATTTCTATTTTTTGGAACAGTTTCAGGGGAATAGGAATTAATTCTTCTTTAAATGTTTGGTAGAATTCCCCTGGGAAGCCATCTGGCCCTGGGGTCTTGTTTGTTGGGAGATTTTTGATGACTGCTTCAATCTCCTTACTGGTTATGGGTCTGTTCAGGTTTTCTATTTCTTCCTGGTTCAGTTTTGGTAGTTTATATGTCTCTAGGAATGCATCCATCTCTTCCAGATTGTCAAATTTGCTGGCGTATAATTGCTCATAATATGGTCTTACTGTTTGTATTTCTTTGGTGTTGGTTGTGATCTCTCCTCTTTCATTCATGATTTTATTTATTTGAGTCCTTTCTCTTCTCTTTTTGATAAGTCTGGCCAGGGGTTTATCAATCTTATTAATTCTTTCAAAGAACCAGCTCCTAGTTTCATTGATTTGTTCCACTGTTCTCTTGGCTCATATTTCATTGATTTCTGCTCTGATCCTTATTATTTCTCTTCTCCTGCTGGGTTTAGGCTTTCTTTGTTGTTCTTTCTCCAGCTCCTTTAGGTGTAGGGTTAGGTTGTGTACTTGAGACCTTTCTTGTTTCTTGAGAAAGGCTTGTACTGCTATATACTTTCCTTCAGGACTGCCTTTGCTGTGTCCCAAATATTTTGAGCAGTTGTTTTCATTTTCATTTGTTTCCATGAATTTTTTCAATTCTTCTTTAATTTCCTGGTTGACTCATTCTTTAGTAGGGTGTTCTCTAGCCTCCATGTATTTGAGTTTTTTCCAACTTTCCTCTTGTGAGTGAGTCCTAGTTTCAGAGCATTGTGGTCTAAAAATATGCAGGGAATTGATTCTGATTCTCTGATTGAGACCTGATTTGTGACCCAGGATGTGATCTATCCTGGAGAATGCTCCATGTGCACTAGAGAAGAATGTGTATTCTGTTGTTTTGGGATGGAATGCTCTAAATATATCTGTGATGTCCATCTGGTCCAGTGTGTCATTTAAAGCCTTTATTTCATTGTTGATCTTTTGCTTAGATGATCTGTGCATTTCAGTAAGGGGAGTGTTAAAGTCCTCTACTATTATTGTATTATTGTTGATACTTTTCTTTGATTTTGCTAGTAATTAGTTTATAAAATTGGCTGCTCCCATGTTAGGGGCATAGGTACTTAAATTTGTTAGATCTTCTTGTTGGACAGACCCTTTAAGTATGATATAGTGTCCTTCCTCATCTCTTATTATAGTCTTTGGCTTAAAATATAATTTATCCAATATGAGGATTGCCACCCAAGCTTTCTTTTGATGTCCATTAGCATGGTAATTTGTTTTCCACCCCCTCATTTTAAATCTGGAGGTGTCTTCAGGTCTAAAATGAGTTTCTTGTAGACAGCATACCAATTGGTCTTGTTTTTTTAATCTATTCTGATACACTGTGTCTTTGATTGGGTCATTTAGTCCATTTACATTCAGGGTAACTATTGAAAATATGAATTTAGCACCATTGTATTGCCTATAAGGTGACTGTTACTGTATATTGTCTCTGTTCCTTTCTGGTCTGTTACTTTTAGGCTCTCTCTTTGCTTAGAGGATGCCTTTCAATATTTCCTGTAGGAAATTGTTTGCAAATTCTTTTAGTTTTTGTTTGTCCTGGAAGCTTTTCATCTCTCCTATTTTCAATGACAGCCTAGCTGGATATAGTACTCTTGGCTGCATATTTTTCTCATTCAGTGCTCTGAACATATCATGCCAGTCCTTTCTGGCCTGCCAGGTCTCTGTGGATAGGTCTGCTGCCAATCTAATATGTCTACCATTGTAGTTGACAGACCTCTTGTCCCAAGTTGCTTTCAGGGTTTTCTGTCATTGAGACTTGTAAGTTTTACTATTAGGTGATGGGGTGTGGATCTATTTTTATTGATTTTGAGGGGGCTTCTCTGTGCCTCCTGGATTTTGATGCTTGTTCCCTTCGCCAACTTAGGGAAATTCTCTGCTATAACTTCCTCTAATATACCTTTTGCCCCCTCTCTCTTTCTTCATCTTCTGGGATCCCAATTATTCTAATATTGTTTCATTTTATGGTATCACTTATCTCTCAAATACTCCCCTCATAGTCCAGTAGTTGTTTGTCTCTCTTTTGCTCAGCTTTTTTTTTAAAAAAAGATTTTATTTATTTATTTATTTATTAGAGAGAGAGAGAGAGAGAGAGAGAGAGAAAGGGAACATGAGAGGGGAGAAGGTCAGAGGGAGAAGCAGACTCCCATGGAGCTGGGAGCCCAGTGTGGGACTGGATCCTGGGACTCCCAGATCATGACCTGAGCCGAAGGCAGTTGCCCAACCAACTGAGCCACCCAGCTCAGCTTCTTTATTCTCCATCATTTGGTCTTCTCTATCACTAATTCTCTTTTCTGCCTCATTTATCCTAGCAGTAAGAGCCTCCATTTTTTATTGCATCTCATTAAAAAGCTTTTTTTATTTCAATTTGGTTAAATTTTAGTTCTTTTATTTCTCCAGAAAGGATTTCATTTCTCCAGAAAGGGATTCTCTAGTATCTTCCATGCTTTTTTCAAGCCCAGCTAGCACCCTGATAATTGTCATTCTGAACTCTCTTTCTTACATATTACTAATGTCCATATTGATTAAGTCCCTAGCCATCAGTACTGCCTCTTGTTTTTTGTTTTGTTTTGTTTTGTTTTTTGTGGTGAGTTCTTCCATCTTGTCATTTTATCCAGATGAGAATAGATGAATGAGAGAACAAAATACAAAAGGGGTAGCAACGAACCCAGAAAAATATATACTACCCAAATCAGAAGAGACCTGAAAGGGGAGAAGAAAGAGGGGGAAAAAATATATATTAGACTGGTGAATAGAACAGAGCCACACAGTTGATTTGGGGTATATTTTCATCTGTTAGAAGAAACTACCTCCCAAATTTTTAAAGAAAGAAAAACTGATTTATATACATAAGTAGGGGTAAACACGATGAAGGGATGGAATATGACTGTAAAGATGAAAATTTAAAAATACTCTAAAAAAGGAACTGATAAGAAGTTGGTTTGAAAAAAGAAAAAAAAAAGAGGAAAGAATGTGATCAGGCTGGAGACTAGAACAAAGCCATGTGCTAGGTTTAGGGTATATTATGATCCATTTAGAAGAAATTGTATCTCAAAATTTTAAAGAAAAAAGCCCTATATGTATACAAAAAATAAGGTTAAATGCAATGAAGGGATAAAATATGACTATAACAATGAAAATTTTTAAAGTATTGCATGGAAGCACTGGGTATGGTGCATAAACAGTCTTGGAACACTGAAAAAAAATAAATTAAATTAAAAATAAGAAATTTAAAAAAGATTTTTAAAAAGGTATTGATAAGATAGAATAGTTAAAAAAACTTTAAAATAGGAAAGAGGAAAAGTTAAAAAAATAGAATATTAAAAAAATTAAATTAAAAAAAATTAACTTTGAAAGACTAAAGGATCATGGGGGGAAAAGCCATGAATTCTATGTGTTGTTTTCCCCTAGCTCTGGAGTTCTGCAGTTCTGATTGATTTGTGAACTTGGTCTTGGCTGGATGTTCTTGCTGATCTGAACAAGGAACCTGTTGCAGTGAATTTCAAATATCTTTGCCCGAGGCAGAACTGCCCTGCCCTGGCCAGGGACCAGGCTAAGCAATCTGCTTGGGTTCCCTCTCTGGAGCTTTTGCTCCCTGAACACTTTCCATACAGCTTTGGAGGATGGGAATGAAAATGGCGGCCTCCCAATCTCCAGCCCGGAGGAGCTGAGAGCTCAGGGCCCCACTTCTCAATATGCCCTCAGAGAAAAGCAGTCAGTCCCTCTTGTCTCCCTGGTCTCCGGCCGTACTCTGTTCACCCAGCCTGTGGCCAAGCATTTCTATCTCTGGTGCACGGCCCTGTTTGGAGCCTCCAAACCCAGCAGATTCCTGCCATGCGTTCCCACACCATTCCTCCCCTTGGAGGAAGAAGGGGGTCTCTCCGGATCTGCCACTTGTGAGGTCCCTGCTTAAAGAGCAGTGGCCAGACTGTGCCTCAGACCATGGTTTAAGGTAACCCTGAACTGAGAGCGTACTCCTCGGGTCTGTCTCTGGAGCTGGTTTCCCCACTCCGATACCTGGCTGGTCTGCCACACTCAGACATCCCTGGTCTTTCTGTGACCCTGTGGGTCCTGAGACCACACAGTCCCCGTGAGGTCTCCACCCCCACTTAGCCTCTGGAGTGATGTCCCTCAGTGGAGCAGACTTCTAAAAGTTTTGATTTTGTGCTTCGCTCCTCACTCACTTGCTGGGAGGTGGCCCTTCCCCCTGAGGTCTATCTTCTGGTCACCTCAGATTCACTTCTCCACACATCCTACCTTCCGGAAAGCGGTTAATTTTCTTTTCCTAGAATTGCTGCTCTTCTTCTGTTCTATCTCCTGTTGAGTTTGTACGTGTTCAGAATGATCTGATAACTATCTAGCTGAACTCCTGGGACCTGATATTTCAGACTCCTATTCCTCCACCATCTTGCTCCTCTCTTCCCTTTTCCAGTTGCTTAAGTGGTATTGATTTTAAGTCTTTCTTCTTTTCCAATATTTGCATTTAATGAAATGCATTTCTCTCTGATGACTGCTTTTCCTGCATCCCACAATTTTTTTTAAGAGAAAGAAAGAGAGTGTGGACATGCATGCACAAGTGAGTAGGGTGGGGGAAGGGACAGAGAGAGAGAGAATCTTAAGCTGGCTCCACACCCAGCACAGAGTCTGATGTGGGGCTCAATCCCACAACCCTGAGATCATGACATGAGCTGAAATCAAGAGCCAGGTGCTTAAATGAGCCACCTAGGTGCCACAAATTTTGACAAGTTGTATCCCACAAATTTTGACAAGTTGTATGATCATTTTTATTTAGTTCAAAATATTTCTAAATTTTTCTTGAGACCTCTTCTTTGACCCAGACATTATTTAGAAGTGTATTTTTAAATCTTCAAGTATTGGGCATTTTCTACCTCTTTCTGTTATTGATTTGTAGTTTAATTCCCTGATGTCTGAGAATATACTTTTTATGATTTCTATTCTTTTAAATTTGTTCAGATCTGTTTTATGGTCTACAGTATGGTCTGTTTTAGTGAGGGTTGTTATTCCCTGTAATCCATTGAGAAATATGTGTATTCTGCTGTTGGATGGAGTATTCTAAAATTGTCAAATAGATCAAGTTGATTGATAGTGATGTTCAGGTCAACTGCATTCCTATTGCTTCTCCACCTGCTTGGTCTATTAATTACTAAAAGGGGGCTTTTCATATATCCAACTGTAGTAACAGATTTGTCTATTTCTATTACTGTTTATCAACTTTTACCTTCTGTAATTTGATGTTGTGTGTTCCGGTAGATATATGTCATGGGTTATTAAGTCTTCTTGGAAAACTGAACATTTATTGCACAAAATGCCCTCTTTCTCCTTGATAATTTTTCTTGCTCTAAAGTTTTTTTGTGTAGAAATAATGTGACTACTCCATCTTTTTTGTCTGTTTGTTTTGTTAGTGTTAGCATGGTATTTCTTTCTCCATTCTTAACCTAAATCTTTATATTTGGGGGTTTTTTTCTTGGTGATGGTATGTGGTTGGGTCTTGTTTCTGCAGTCACTTTGGCAATCTCTGCTCTTATTTTTCCAATTTTTTATTTAAATTCCAGATAGTTAACATATAATGTTTCAGGTATAGAATTTAGTGATTCATCACTTACATACAGTACCCAAGGCTCATCACAATAAGTGCCCTCCTTATTACTCATCACCTATTTAACCCATGCCTCTGCCCACCTTCCCTCTGATAATCATCAGTTTGTTCTCTGTAGTTAAGAGTCTGTTTCTTGGTTTTCCTCTTTTTTCCCCCTCCCTATGTTTGTTTTGTTTCTTAGATTCCACATGTGAGTGAAATCATATGGTATTTATCTTTCTTTGACTGATTTATTTCACTTAACATAACACTTCATCCACATCATTTGAAATGACAAGATTTCTTTCCTTTTTATGGCTGAGTAATATTCCACTGTATGTATATGTGTGTATATATATTATATATATGTATGTGTGTGTATATATATATATACATACATTTATTTATTTATTTATTTATCACACCTTCTTTATCTGTTCATTAGTTGATGGATATTTGGGCTCTTTCCATAATTCAGTTGTTATTGAAAATGCTGCTATAAACATGATGGTGCATGTATCCCTTCAAAAAAGTATTTTTGTATTCTTTGGGTAAATACCTAGTAGTGCAATTGCTGTATTGTAGGGTAGTTCTATCTTTGACTTTTTGAGGAACCCCCATACTGTTTCCCAGACTGGGTGCATAAGTCTGCATTCCAACCAACAGTGCAAGTGTTCCTCTTACTCCACATCCTGGCCAGCACCTGTTGTATCCTGTGTTGTTAATTTTAACCCTTCTGACAGGTGTGAGGTGATATCTCATTGTAGTTTTGGTTTGTATTTCCCTGATGATGAGTGATGTTGAACATTTTTTCATGTGTCTGCTGGCCATTTGTATGTCTTCTTGGAAAAATGTCTATTCATGTTTTCTGCCCATTTTTTAACTGGATTATTTGGGTTTTGGGTGTTGATTTTTAAAAGTTCTTTATCAATTTTGGATACCAACCCTTTATCAGAAGTCACTGGCAAATATCTTTTCCCATTCTGTAGGTTGCCTTTTTGTTTTGTTTATTGTTTCCTTCACTGTGCAGAGATTTTATTTTGATGAAGTCCCAATAGTTTATTTTTGCTTTTGTTTCCTTTGCCTCAGGAGACATATTTAGTAAGAAGTTGCCATGGCTAATGTCAAAGAGGTTACTGCCTATGTTTTCCTCTAGGATTTTAATGGTTTCCTGTCTCGTATTTAGGTCTTTAATCCATTTTGAATTTGTGTGTGTGTGTGTGTGTGTGTGTGGTGTAAGAGAGTGGTCCAGCTTCATTCTTTTGCACGTTGCTATCCAGCTTTTTCAAGACTATTTGTTGAAGGGACTCTTTCCCATTGGTCTTTTCTACCTTGTCGAAGATTAATTAACCATATACATGTGGGTTCATTTCTGGGTTTTCTATTCTGTTCTGTTGATCTATGTGTCTGTTTTTGTATCAGTACCATACTGTCTTGATCACTACAGTTTTGTAATATAATTTGAAGTTCAGAATTGTGATGCCTCCAGCTTTGATTTTCTCTTTCAACATTACTTCGACTATTTGGAGTCTTTTGTGGTTCTATACAAATTTTATAATTGTTTGTTCTAGCTCTGTGAGAAATGCTGTTTGTATTTTGATAGGGATTGCATTAAATGTGTAGGTTGCTTTGGGTAATACAGACATTTTAACAACAATTGTTCTTCTCATCTGTGAGCGTGGAATGTTTTTCCACTTCTTTGTGTCCTCTTCAATTTCTTTCATCAGTGTTTTATAGTTTTCACAGTACAGATCTTTTACTTCTTTGGTTAGCTTTATCCCTAGGTATCTTATTGTTTTTGGTGCAATAGTAAATTAGTCTGATGCTTTGATTTATCTTTCCACTGCTTCATTATTGGTGTAGAAAAATGTAATAACAGATTTCTGTATGTTGATTTTGTATCTTGTGACTTTACTGAATTCACGTATAAGTTCTAGCAATTTTTTAGTGGAGTCGTTTAGGTTTTCCATAGAGTATCATATCATCTGCAAATAGTGAAAGTTTGACTTTTTCCTTGCTGACTTGGATTCATTTTATTACTTTTTGTTGTTTGATTGCTGTGGCTAGGACTTCCAGTACTATGTTAAGTAACAGTGGTAAGAGTAGACATTCCTGTCTTTTTCCTGACTATAGAAGGAAAGCTCTCAGTTTTTCCCCATTGAGGATTATATTAGCTATAGGGTTTTTTGTATGTGGCCTTTATTATATCAAGGTTTGTTCCCTCTAACCCTACTTTTTTGAGGTTTTTTTTTAAGATTTTTTTTAAATTTATTTACTTGATAGACAGAGATCACAAGTAGGCAGAGAGGCAGAGAGGAGGAAGCAGGCTGTCTGCAGAGTGGAGAGCCCCATGCGGGGCTTGATCCCACAATCCTGGGATCATGACCTGAGCCGAAGGCAGCGGCTTTAACCCACTGAGCCACCCAGGCACCCCTGTTGAGGGTTTTTTTATGAATGGATGTTATACTTTGTCAGATGCTTTTCCTCCATCTATTGAAAGGATCATATGCTAGCTACCCTTTCTTTTATTAGTGTGGTGTATCACACTGATTGATTTGCAAATATTGAGCCACACTTGCAGCCCAGTATTAATCCCACTTGATCGTGGTGAATGATTCTTTTAATATACTATTGGATTCAATTTGCTAGTATTTTATTGAGAATTTTTCATCCATGTCCATCAGGGATACTGACCTGTACCTCTTTTTTAATGGAGTCTTTTCTGGGTTTGGGATCTGCATGATGCTGGTTTTATGAAATGAATTTGTAACTTTTCCTTCCATTCCTATTTTTTTGGAATAGTTTGATAAGCATAGGTATTAACTCTTCTCTAAATGTTTAGTAGAATTCACCTGTGAAGCCATCTGGCCCTGGACTTTTGTTTGTTGGGAGATTTTTGATTACTGATTCAATTTCTTTGTTGGTTATCAATCTGTTCAAGTTTTCTATTTCTTCCTGTTTCAGTTTTGATAGTTTATGTTTCTAGGAATTTACCAATTTCTTCCAGATTGCCCTATTTGTTGGTATATAGTTTTTCATAATATTCTCTTACAATTGTTTGCTTTTCTGTGGTGCTGGTTGTTATTTTGCCTCTCTTGTTTGTGATTTTATTTATTTGTGTCCTTCCTCTTTTCTTTTTCATAAGTCTTCTTAAGAGTTTATTAACTTTATTAATTTTTTGAAAGAACCATTTTCTGGTTTCATTCATCTGTTCTATTGTTTGTTTAGTTTCTATCTCATTTATTTCTGTTCTAATCTTTATTATTTCCCTTCTACTGCTGGCCATAGGCTTTGTTTGTTGTTCTTTTTCAAGCTCCTTTAGGTGTAAGGTTAGGTTGTTTATTTGAGATTATTCTTCCTTCTTGAGGCAGGCTTGTATTGCTATATAGTTTCCTCTTATGACTGCTTTGGCTGCATCCAAACGGTTTTGGACTGTAGTGTTTTCATTTGTATTTGTTTCCATGTTTGTTTGTTTGTTCGTTTTTGAGAGAGAGAGTGCCCGTGAGCAGGGAGGTGGGGCAAAGGGAGAGGGAGAAAGAATCTTAAGCAGGCATGCCCAGCATGGAGCATGACACTGGCCTAATCTCATGACCCTCAGATCATGACCTGAGAGTTGGATGCCCAACCGAGTCACACAGGCACTACTTTGTCTTTGTCTTTTTCTCTTCCATGTATATTTAAATTTCTTATTTGATATCCTGGTTGATTAATTCATTATTTAGTAGCATGTTGTTTAACCTCCATGTATTTGTAGTCTTTCCAAATTTTCCTGTAGTTGACTTCAAGTTTCATAGCATTGTGGTCAGAGATATGCATGGTATGATCTCAGTCTTCTTGTACTTGTTGAGGCCTGATTTGTGAGCCAGTATGTGACCTACTCTGGAGAATGTCCCATGTGCATTTGAAAATAATGTGCTTTCTGTTACTTTAGGATGGAATGTTCTGAATATATGTGTTAAGTCCATCTGATCCAGTGTGTCATTTAAAGCCATTGTCTCCTTGTTGATTTTCTGCTTAGATGATCTGTCCATTGATGCAAATGGGGTGTTAAGGTCCCCTACTATTATTGTATTATTATCAATGAGTTCCTTTATGTTTGTTATTGTTTTATATATTTGGGTGCTCTCATGTTGGGGTCATAAATATTTACAATTGTTAGATCTTCTTTTGGGATGGTCCTCTTTATTATGTCCTTTGTAGTGTCCTTCATCTCTTTACAGTCTTTGGTTTAAAATCTAGTTTGTCTGATTAAGTATTGCTACTCCAGTTTTCTTTTGACATCCATTTGCATGGTAGATATTTCTCCATCTCCTCACTCTCAATCTGCAGGTGACTTTAGGTCTAACATGAGTCCCTTGTAGGCAGCATATAGATGGGTCTTGATTTTTTATCCATTCTGATACCCTATATTTTTTGATTAGTTTAGTCCATTTACATTCAGAGTAATTATTGATCGATATGCATTTAATGCCATTTTATTATTTGTTCTGTCATTTCTGGAGATTTTCTCTGTTCCTTTCTTGTCTTTGCCATTTTTGGTCTTTCCTTTCCACTCAGAGTCCACTTTAATATTTCTTGCAGGGCTGGTTTAGTGGTCATGAACTCTTTTGGTTTTTGTTTGTCTGAGAAACTCTTTAACTTTCCTTCTTTTCTGAATGAAAGCCTTGCTGAATAGAGTATCCTTGGCTGCAGATTTTCCCCATTCAGCATATTGAATATATCATGCCACTCCCTTCTGCCTTGCCAGGTTTCTTTTGAGAGATCTGAAGCTAGCCTTATGGGTCTTTCCTTGTAAGTTAGGGACGTCCCTTGTCTTTTAGGATTGTTTTCTTTTCTTTTTTTTTAATTTTATTTATTTATTTGACAGAGAGAGATCACAAGTAGGCAGAGAGGCAGGCAGAGAGAGAGAGAGGGAAGCAGGCTCCCTGCCGAGCAGAGATCCCAATGCGGGACTCGATCCCAGGACCCTGAGATCATGACCTGAGCCGAAGGCAGAGGCTTAACCCACTGAGCCACCCAGGTGCCCAGGATTGTTTTCTTTATTGCTGTATTTTGCAAATTTAATTATGTCTTGGTGTTGGCCTGCTTTTGTTGATTTTGAAGGGAGTCCTCTGTGCCCCTTGGATTTTGATGTCTGTTTCCTTCCCCAGATTAGGGAATTTTTCAGCTATTGTTTCCTCAAATAAATTTTCTGCCCCCTTCTCTCTCTCTCTTCTTCTTCTGGGCTATGAATATTATTGTGCTTTATGGAGTCACTGAATTCCCTATGTCTATTCTCATCTTCTGTAATTCTTCTTCCTGTCTTTTATTCAGCTTCACTATTTTCTGTTATTTTGTCTTCTATATTACTTATTTGTTCCTCTGTTTCTTCCATCATGGTCATTACATCCAGTCTGTTTCAAATCTCAATTACTGCATTTTTCATTTCTGACTGTTTTTTAACTCTTTCATCACTACAGTAAGGGCCTCCCTGAACTCTTCCACTCTCTTCTCATGCCCAGTGAGTGTCCTTATGATTATTGCTTTAAATTCTCCCTCAAGCTTATTTTTTATATCTGTTTCAATTAGCTCTTTGGCTGTGACCTTATTTTATTGTTTCATTTGGGATGAGTTCCTCCATCTGCATTTTATCAAAATCTCTGTCTTCTTCCATGTGTTAAAAAGGTCCATTATGTTCCCTGCTCCTGCAAGTAATGGTTTTATGAAGAAGATGTCATATAGTGTCCAGGACCTGGTGCTTCAGGGATTGGGTCTGGTGTGTGCTATATGCACTCTGCTATTGTACTTTGGCTGCTCTGTCCTTCAGGTTAGTCATCTGCAGAGGCTCTCCTTGTCTGCAGTGGGCAATGTTTGGTCCTTGGTCAGCATGTGACAAGTTTTAACTAGATGTGCTCAGGTCTGCTTATTAAATGAAACCTGACGCTACTTCCACTAGAACTGAAGGCTTGCAGAACAATCTGGTTGGGAGATATGGTTGGGCAGGGGTTTCTGCTGGTGTTCTAGGGAAGAGGCCCATGTGCTGGGATTGAGGCAAACTTGACCAAGAATGGCAGTACTGGCAGAGCACAGGGATGTAGGACTTGGTGTAAACAGGTTAGGCAGCTAGTGTCAACGCTGTGCTGTTTACTGCAGGTGGTTCTGTGTTTATGCTGAGGGGTGGGGCAGGGAAATGGTACCAGCCAGCTGCTTTGCTCCCAGATAGGGGTCTCCATGCTTGCTACTCTCAGGAAAGCACTCCTAGAAGAATGAATAATATCCCCCTTTGCATCCTAGGCATTTTTCAGATAGCTGTTTTCACACTGTCTGCCTCTGGGTTGCTTACCTGCTTTTTCTCCTGCAGCAGCACAGTGCCTTCCAGGCCCTATTCCAAACCTGCTGACTTTTGAAACTTCAAACTTGAGCACCTGGGTGCTCAGTTGATTATGTGACTGACTCTTGATTTCAGCTCAGATCATGGTCTTGGGGTTGTAAGATTGAGCCCCATGTCAGGCTCCATGCTTGGCATGGAGTTTGCTTGGGATTATCTCCTTCTGCCTCTCCCCCTGCTTGCACTCACTCACTCTAAAAAAATAAGTAAATAAAAATTTTAAAACTAAAAACTTTAAGGACGTGCTGTGGTGGGACCCTATACTGGTCTTCTGGGAGAGGGTCTCACTGTGCTGAGACTGAGGGAGATCTAACCAAGAAGGGCAGTCATGCCAGATTGCAGGGGTGTGGGACTTGGGGGCAAGCAGACTAGACAGCCAGTGTTGGGACTGACCTGCTCTAGTCAGGTGGCTCCATGCTTAGGCTGAAGGGTGGGTGACAGAAATAGTGTTCATTAGCAACTTTGTCCCTGGAGAGGCATTTCTGTGGATGCTACCTCTCAGGGATGTGCTCCAAGAAGAGTGAATAACCTCCCCACTGCATGCCCAGAGGACCCTCATGTTGTACCATCTGTCCCAGGGTTGTTCCCCTGCCTTTTCTCCAGGACCAGGGCATTGCCCTCAGGGCTCTATCTCACCATGCCCACCAACCTTTAAAACTCCAGTCTTCAAGCCCCACTGGTTGCAAGAACTCATGAAAATCAGCCCTTCTCATTTTCCCAGCCAGTGGCTTTGGGAAGTGTTCTCCTTGTGCATAACTCTGTGTGCTCCTCTCTCTCTCTCTTACCTTTCTCCACAACTAGGGCTCCCTCCTCTCTGTAGCACCCATGATCTGTATCACTCCTCAGCCATGTCTCTGCACTTCTTACCTTCCTCAGTGTGGCCTCTTCTCTCCCTCTCATCATGCAGTTTGTTCTGTCAGTCCTGAGGTTGATTTCTTGGGTATTCAGAATGATTTGATAATTATCTAGTTGTGTTTGAGGGACAAGATGAGCCTAGGGTCCTTCTACCATGCCACCATCTTAGCTCCCCCACAAACAAGCCCTGCTTTTAATTGGAGTATTTAGACCATTCACACTGAATGTAATTATTTATATAATGCATTGATATCTAGCATGTATGTTATTATTCCTTAGTCCTTGCATTTGCTTTGTATCTTTTTCCTTCTTTTTTTCTGCTTTGTCTGGTTTTAAGTTGGCATTTTATATGATCCTATCTTGTCTCTTCTATTAATATATCAGTTGTACTTCTTTTCTTTTTTTCTTTTCTTCCCCCCCCCCTTTTTTTTTTTTAGTTTTCAAACTTCTATGAATTTAGGAATTTTTTAAAAATTTCTTTTAGTGTTCCAGAATTCATTGTTTATGCACCACACCCAGTGCTCCATGCAATACATGCCCTCCATAATACCCACAACCAGGTTCACCCAACCTCTCACCCCCTCCCCTCCAAAATGCTCAGTTTGTTTCCCAGAGTCCACAGTCTCTCATGTACTTCTTTTCAAATGTTTTTAGTGATTGCCTACAGATTTCGGTATAGTTTCTACCATTTCATCTGTAGCACAGGTACCTTGTAACAGAGTATTCCCAATTCCTTCCTCCCGTCCCTTACAATACTCTGTCATTCATTGCATTCATCTGTACCTTGTAGTCATCATTTGTTCCAATCAGAGAATGTCCTTGAACTGCTGTTGGACTGCCATCTTGGGGTTCCTTTTAATGTCTCTGGGATTAGATCCACTGGTTTCTAATTTTCACATCTTCCTCAATATTGGATTACTTGCCTTTTTTTCTGAATCCAACACATTGAATTTTTTTAAAAGATTTATTTATTTATTTATTTATTTATTTATTTAAAGGAGAGTGAGTTGGAGGGAGGCAGAGGTAAAAGGGCAGAGGGAGAAAGAAAATGAGAATCTCAAACAGGATCCATGCCCATCACACAGCCCAAAGCAGGGCTCTATTGCATGACCCTGAGGTCATGACCTGAGGCAAAATCAAGAGTCAGAAGCCTAACTGACTAAACCACCCAGGTGTCCCCATATTGGAAGTTTTTAAGAGTGAGTGTGTGCTGCTCAGTATTAGACATCTATTTATTAGATAAATAAATAAACACATTAGAACCATGCTAGGTGACATAGTTCTAAAACTTTTTATATACATAAAGGAAATTTTAAAAATTGTAGGAAAAACACTCAAGATTGATGTTTGTAAAGTAAAACTTCTGAGCTTACATATCTGAAATTGTCCTGATTAGCATTGAGTATTGAAGAGCTGGCTTTACAGTCACTATTACTGATGGGATGTCTCTTTCAAGTTCTTCTTGCCATCATTCCTCCACAGTTGACCAGTTTCTTGATTCTTACTGGGAGCTTTTAAGTTTTTCTCTTTGTTTTTTAGGTGTCATTTCATAATGAGGTGCTTTGGTTTATGTCTTTTTAAATTTAAAGAATTTAAAAATAAATTAAATTTTAAAATGTAAAAAATTTTTTGAAAATTTAATTTTTTTAACTTTTAAATTTTAAATTTTAAAATTTTTAATTTAAAAATTTTTTAATTTAAATTTTTAAATTTTAATAATACCCTTTAAAAAAATTTATGTCCCTCCACTCTGTGATATCTTTTTAAGTAATTCTCTTGATATGTTCCTCCTCTGCAATGTCCTTGCACAGCTTTCTTGACTCCCATTAAATGGCTATTAGACTACCTAAATTTATCTTAATGCTTTTATATTTTCTTTCAAATTTAGGTTTTTTTCCCCTTTTAGTCTCTTAATTTTCTGGAAGACTTCTTCAACTTTGTTTTACAAGTATTTTAGTAAATTTAGTAAATTTCCAAAAATCAATTTTAAAATTATCTAAGACCACAATCACTTTCTTTCTTTGTGTGCTGGCATGTAGTGTCTATTCTCAAATCTCTCTAAAAATATTAGAGGTTTTGAAAGTTTCTCATTTCCTACAGTATGTTTGTTTCTCCCAGGATAACTTTGTTCTCTTTTTGTATGTTATTCTTTCTGATATTTGAGAATTTTCTTAAAACTCTGCTGACCTGTGGTTATCTGTTCCTATTTATGAGAAGGCTCTGGAAATTAATTGATGTGATTCACTAAAATAAAGAATAAAGAAGGAAACTCAAATAAATATCTCAGCAGATGCACTTGATAATATTCAACATCTATCTCAGCAAATGAGGCATAGACATTATCTTCCTCAGTCTCATTAAAAATACACACACACACACACAGCAAACATCATACTTAATGGTGATACTAAGTGCTTTTTTTCTAAGATTGGAAACAAGACAAGGAAGTTTACCACACTTAACTACTTTTCTTCAACATTGTGTCTAAACTCCTAACCAGTATAATGAGAAAGAAAAAGAAATAATTGTTGGAAAAAGAAAAGTAAAGTTTTGCTTGCTGCTGATGTGACTATTTATTTTCTATAAAATCTAAAAGAAATCTACAAATACATTACTGGAATACAATTTAGTGGGATTATAAATACATGGTTAATATTTTCAAAAACCAATTTTATTCCCATCCAATTATAACAAGCAATTTAATAAGCAATACCATTTAAAGCAATACCAACTTAAAAAGCAACACCATTTCGGTTAGGAATAAGTTTAATGAAAGATGTGTATGAATTCTTTTTTTTTAATTCAATTTAGTTAACACATAATATATTATTAGTATCAAGGTAAAATTTATTCATCAATTACATATAACACCCAGTGCTCATTACATCAAGTGCCCTCCTTCATGCCCATCACCCAATTACCCCATCCCCCCATGACCTCCCCTCCAGCAACCTTGTTTGTTCCCTATAGTTAAGAGTCTCCTATGATTTGCCTCCCTCTCTGTTTTCGTCTTATTTTATTTTTCCTTCCCTTCCCCTATGTTCATCTGTTTTGTTTCTAAACTTCCCCAGCCTAGAGGTATATGACTTCTTTACTTTACTGAAAACTATGAACTCTTCTAGAAGGAAACCTAAATAAATGGAGAGCTATACAATGTTAACAGATTGGAGCTCCATATTGTTATCAGTTGTCACCAAATTTATCTGAAGTTTCAATGTAAACTGAGTAAAAATCCCAAAGGCTTTTCTTGTAGAAATTGACAAATTGATTTTAAGAGACATATGGAAAAACAAAAGACCTAGAAAAGCCAAGACAATTTTTCCCTAACTGACTTCAAGACTTTCTATAAGCTATAGAGTCTGCAAGCCAATATGCTATTGGCATAAGGACAGACAAATAGATCAGTGGTACAAAATAGAAAATCCAGAAATAAACCCATGCTTACATGGTAAATTGCTTTTTGAATATTTCCATTAACTTGTGGTAGGCAAAGATTTCTTAGTATATTAAAGTTATTAATCACAGAAGAAAAGAATTGATGGAAATGGCTTCCTCAAAATTAAAAATTTCTCCTCATCAAAACACATGGCTAAGCGAACCACAGACTGGAAGAAAATGTTTGTAATACATGAATTAAACAAAAACACTTCTCTCCATAATGTAAAACAAACTGCTACACATCAGTAAGTAGTAAAAGGCAACCCAACAATATAAATGGGTCAAAAACTTAAACAGACACTTTACAAAAGGAGATGCATGAATTGCCAATAAGCATATGAAAGCGTGCTCAATGTCATGAGTTGTTAAAGGGATAAAATTAAAACTGTATGAGATCCTACATCATACTCATGAGAATGGCTAAAATGAGAAAAACTATCTCTAATATACTTTGAAAAACAGTTTGGCAGATTCTAAAGTGGCTAAGCATACTCATGCAATGATCTGCTCCTAATTATTTACCCAAGAGAAATGAAAACGTCATGCCATAAAAGGAAGTGTACAAGAACAGAGGCTTTATTCATACAAGTCCCAAACTGGAATCAATCTAAGTGTCCATCAACAGGAAAATAAATAAGCAGATTGTGGTAGGTCCACACAATGGAATACTTTCAGCTACAAAAAGGAACAAACTTCCATTCATCCAGCAGTATGGATGATGAGCAAATGTGAGGCATAAAGGAAACATGATGTATTATCCACATATATGAAACCCAGTAAAAGGCAAAATTCACACATGTGATAGGTCAGCAATGTTTGCCTTTGAGAGGCTGCCTGGCTCTTGGTGGTCAGCTTGTAGGGTGAGGGTTAGAGGTGCACTGTTCTGTTCCATTTTTAAAATAACATGGAAGTTTCCAGCACCCTGTCTCCTTTGTGATCTCTACTGCCTCTTCAGGGTTCCTTAGGGCGCACCTGTTGTTTTTCTGACCTCTGGGAACACCCTTCACCTACAACAGTAATTAGCACTCTTCTGATCACTTTTGTCATTGAGATTTTCATTGAAATCTCTCTTGGGCTCATTGCCCCACAATTCTCTTTGTCATTGTGAATCCAATTTCTTTATTATCATTTTAGCAGAGCTTTTAATAAAAGAAAAGACAAATGCTTCTTTCCTATCTGCAATCTTTGGACTGAAACATTTCTTTTGCAGGAATTTGACATAACGATGTGACTTTATTATTCCCTGAGGCATACTAAGTACTGGGAAGTGGCAATAATTCTCTCCTGGTTTGACAAAGAAAGCTTCTAAGTCTTCGTGTAATACAAGATGTTGATTAAAACATTATTATCAGAGCAATAAAATCATCAACTAAAAGTTGGAATTATAGATTGAGGTTTAAAATTACTTTCACAGGAAACATCAGTGATTTCTGAGATTCAGAAGCCTGAAAGATTCACTATATATAACAATAATCCAGACAGACTTATATTAACACAACGTGGGACCAGATGTCCCAGGAGAAATGTTTGATATTCTTGTGATATTACAAATTTATACTGTTTCATGTCACTATTAACCACATCTTATCCTTTATAAACTAATTTTATAATGTAGGATAGCATTTCTCTTAACAGCTGTGGGGGACAACTGGTTTTTATCTTTTTCTGATATTTTTTCCTCTTAGTTGTTAAGTATTTTCAAGGTTAAACTTTTATCCCATTGCTTTCCTTTTTTCTAAAATTGGTTTATTGGAGTATAGTTTATTCCATTGCTTTTCATTCCTTTGTTTAACTCTGTCTCAATTTTGTTTAAATTTAATTTTTTTAATTACAAAAATATGGGACGCCTGGGTGGCTCAGTCGGTTAGGCGGCTGCCTTCGGCTCAGGTCATGATCCCGGCATCCTGGGATCGAGTCCCGCATCGGGCTCCTTGCTCGGCGGGGAGCCTGCTTCTCTCTCTGCCTCTGTCTGCCACTCTGTCAGCCTGTGCTCACTTTCTCTGACAAATAAATAAATAAAATCTTTAAAAAAAAATAAATTACAAAAATATTTCAGATATGTGAAGGTATCTTTATAATGGCTTTGATCCAGACAGATTGGAATAGACTTTTTCAGTCCTACACTTAAGCCTTCTTAACCTTCATGCTTTCTTCATCATGTCTTTGCTTATTACTTCAATTCCATTTATTCTGTCTCTGCTCAGCCCTATTTACCTTATATATGTTAGTTTTTCCCAGCTTATATTGTTCATACAAATCTTACAACCTCCACAAGCATCTTGGAATCTTTATGACCATTTTCACATGGTATCCTTCCTTCCTAGGACATCCACAGAAGACCAGAACAATGATGACAGACTTGTCTATGAGACTCTATTCAAACACTTCAAAAGACACAAGGTGGAGATTTCAAATGCAATAAAAAAGCCATTTCCTTTCTTTGAGTGCCTCCGAGACCGTGAACTCATCAGCAATAAAATGTATGATGTAAGTGATGTTTATTATGTCACTATTTGGTAAACTGGCCCCCAATGGAGTTATATTTTAATATCTTGGACCCAAACATCAAGCACAACTAACTGACTGAGGAGTCTCCTATGAGTGGGGACTTTTTCAAGTATTGTTGCAAGTGTTACCGTAAGGTAAAAAGGAAAAGGAGAATCAGTTGTCACCAGAGATAATCCCGCTTCTCACTGAAGGAAAGGTGCTTTGTGCAGCCCCCTGGAGCTGGGCTGAATAGCATAGCAAATGGGCTGAACCTGAAGCAGAGGTGCTCCATAGATGTACAATGCCTTGTAGGAACATGTAGAATATAACATAAACTGAGAATTAAAGGTAATTTTAATAAATTGATGTAAAACTTAAATGAGCTAATTTAATAAAATAATAATTGACAGATATCATTTCAGTGGGCATCAATTTGAGTGCTCTGATCTGAGAACATTAAAATCTACAGGAAGGGGTGCCTGGGTGGCTCAGTGGGTTAAAGCCTCTGCCTTCGGCTCAGGTCATGATCCCAGGGTCCTGGGATCAAGCCCCACGTCGGGCTCTCCGCTCAAGTGGGAAGCCTGCTTCCTCCTCTCTCTCTCTCTGCCTGCCTCTCTCCCTACTTGTGATCTCTGTCTGTCAAATAAATAAATAAAATTAAAAAAAAAAATCTACAGGGAATGGATGTCCTATTAGGAAATTTGGGGATTGATGATTGTTATTCTTTTGCTAGCAGTTTTCAGCTTTCAAGGTTTTTGTTTTTTTCTATTTCTCTTTCTTTTTTGTGGTATTTCTGGAGTCTTGGAATTTGGGTTTGATTTTACCAATAGGCATTGCTGGAGATATAGAGATTCAAGTCTTCTCTTTGCCGTATGAATATACATTCTCTGTGGCCAAATTCACAAAAGGAGAGAACTGTCACATGGTTTGTTTGAGTTCTTCTGGGCCAAGCCCGTCCTGGGAAAAGGGTAAAGGTCATCCCTGGAACAGGACAGCTGCTCATCACCTCTTAGTCTATTCCTAAAATATCTGGTCAGGTGCCTAAAGGGCTACACATCATTTAACTTTGAACCCACTGTTATTCTTCAAAACTGCTCTTACTTATATGTAATGTAGATGAACGTGAAGAGAGATCTGTTTCACAAGTGAATGTTTTTAAGGAGGCAGGATTTATTTGTTTCACTTAGTATCTAAACAAATAAATAGAAACTCTAAAACTTTATGAGAAGATACCTGTGGAGGAAATTGGAAGGCATCAGCCATGAAATCACTTTCTAGGGCTCTTCTGTAACTTGGAAGTCTGTATTTATATTCTCTCCATTCAATATTTTTTTAAGGATTGTCAAGATTCTTGTAGAAACCTGGTCCCTGTATCAAGAGTGGTGTATAATGTTCTCAATGAACTGGAGAAGACATTTGACCTGCCACTTCTGGAAGCGTTGTTCAGCGAGGTCAATAGGCAAGAATACCCTAATTTAAATCACATTTACAAGAGCTTCGAATTTGGTAATTGGGTTTATTATCTACCTTTTGACATCCAGGGCCACTTTTTTTTTTTTCTTTTTTGGACAAATATATGTTGAGCGCCTGCAATGTTCCACAGGCAGTGCTGGGGCAGGGGGGGATATAACAGTAGAGAAAACACAAATCATGAACCTTCTCAAAGCTTATGGTATAATAACTATGGTACAACAATCACCTAGAGTAGAGGTCTGCTTAACTAGGCATTTAGACTCACAGGACAATCAGAGCTAAAGTGGTTTCAGATTTACTTAGAAGGACAAATGATAGGAAGCCCAGCATCCCCACAGGGCAGCATCAGTTGCTCCTCTTCTGTGGGACTCCTTGTGGAGACCCATACAGCGGTCCACCAAGGTGACTACTACTCACCTCAAGTGTCCCTTGGCTGTGGATGTAGGCTGTGCCCTGGCTTAGCAGCACCATGCCCATGTAACAGTGCTCAGTCATGTAACAGCACTATATAGCCGTAACATTTGGGAACCCTACTAGGGACAAGCCAAGTTGTAAGTGTCACCACTTTGAAGGAAGACCAAAGCGTGCTTTGTAGTCTGTAGATAGTCCCTCCCCATCCACATGCAATTTACCAGTCGTTTTTAGCTCTAAACTAGGGCTAAACTAGGTTTTAACTAGGCCGATGTTGGCCTAGTAGAAGAAAAGCCACCTTCATCAGGTTTCCCAAGTAATGAGCCAGAAAGTTAACCCAAGGTCAAGTTTACACTTAAAGAAGGAGAATTGGTTTCATTAGTTCTTTCTCCACAAGGGGTGAAACAAACATTATTCAAATAATCACAAAACTAAAGGCTTGATTCTCAATTTTTTTCCAGGGAAAACA